>JASDQU010013824.1:131166-143977 GCA_032191745.1 Picea mariana | reverse complement strand
TGAAAGAAGAATGATGAATGCATCTCTTGAATAGGAGTTTCGTTCTTCCAACATTTGATAGGTTTTAAACTGTCTCTTGAATGCTTACTGTCTTTACCTTCTAGAAAAGTTGATTACTGTTATGAGGACTATGAAGACGACTTCTGAATAGAAGCTTAGTGCCTCTTTCACAGTCAGCCTTAGAATAGATTTTATGCTTACTGTTTTTACCATTTGGAAAAGCAAGTGCTGAACACTGTCATGAGATATATGAAGATGACTTCTGAATAGGAGCTTAGCATCTCTTTCACATTCAGCCTTAGAATAAGTCTTTGATTTATCTCCATAAAAGATAAAAACTATCTCTAAAATCCATATACTTTGGACATGCCTCTAAGTCTTACAAACACCGGATTGATAATAAATGCACTCTAATTTACTTAGGTAGATCTAGAGCTCAACAGTCATTACTTGGAGAACTATCCTTCTTTCTAGGACTTTAGATATGTCAAAGAAACCAAGGAATTTTTATTTCTCAAACCAAGTATATCAGAGAAATGCTAAAGAGGTTCGGAATGGAATATTGCAAACCAATTATCACTCCCATGCAAACCAGTTGCAAGTTGAGCAAAGAGGATGATTCAAAGTCTACATATTAGAGGCAATACAGGTCAATGATTGGAAACCTACTATATGTGACAACATCTAGACCAGATGTAATGCAGGCAGTTGGACAGGTGGCACGATTTCAAGAAGCACCAAAGGAATCACATGTATTAGCAGTGAAGAGGATTTTCAGATATCTCAAAGGAACATAAGAGTTTGGATTATGGTATCCAAAAGGAAAGGATCTATCACTTATTTCCTACACAGTTGCAGATTGGGCAGGTTGTATTGATGACCGATGAAGAACTAGTGGAGAAACGTTCTACTTGGGTGAGTGTTTAGTATCATGGCTAAGAAAGAAATAATCATCAGTATCTTTATTTACAGTCGAGGCAGAGTATATTGCAGCAACATCATGTTGTACACAGGTTCTTTGGATGAAACAAACTCTAACAGATATAAAGGTTGAGTATGATGAGCCCATTCCAATATATTGTGATAATACAAGTGCCATCGGTATCTCAAAGAACTCGGTGATGTACTCCAAGATGAAGCACATTCCAATCAAGCATCACTTTCTATGGGAGAAGGTTGCAAAAAATAACATCAAAGTTGAGTATGTGGGCACAAAAGAACAAGTGGAAGACATCTTTACAAAACCACTTCCACGGGAATCCTTTAAGTATCTTCGCCAGAGACTCAGAGTTATTTCTACTTCAAAATGAATTCTTTTGAATGCTTATATTATATGTCTTAGATGTACAAGAGGAAACACCATAAAGAGGACAATCTAGTTAGGGGGAGAAGCCTCGGATGGAAATATACCTTTGCCATTAATGACCAAGGGGGAGAGATTCATCAGATGCAAAGGACAGAGTGTAATATTCCATATATAAAATCTATGCAGAACAAAAAGAAAATGATAGAAATGGTAGATAAACAACAATATAACCATAACAACACCACAATAACATTGAAATGATATCAAAATAACACCAGAAAGAGAACTTTGATTCTGAGAGAAATGTTCACGACCCTCTTCGAGGGGAAACCTCTAGTCGAGAAGAGCTCTATTAAAATAATATCCAAGCTAGGGTTCTCATACCCTTGACTCCTATTTATACTAAATATGTCTATCAAAAGAACCATGTAGAGGAAGATCCTTCTAGAAGCGGAAGCTTCTATTAGGTCTTCTTATATTTGACTTATTCTACCTTATTGCAAGGCATTATTAATATTGGCCTTTATTAAATCTGAATATATTGTTCTACCTATGTGAGGGGTTAGGTCCCTAACATTTCATCCCTCTTAAAAACAACCTTGTCCTCAAGGCTTGAGATGTGGAAATTGCTGCAGAGTGGTAGCTGGTTCCCAAGTGGCATTTTCTAGAGTTGTATCTTTCCACTGGACTAACACTTCCATGATGGTTCAATGATGTAGGAGATGCTCACGCTGGTCCAAAAATGCTTGTGGTTGTAGCCAAATGGATCCTTCTTCGTCCAACTCAGGAAGGTTGGTTTGAATTTGGCACTTAGTTCCAATCACCTTCTTTAAGCATGAAACATGAAAAATAGGATGTAGCTTAGAATGACTGGGAAAAGATAACTGATAGGCCACTTATCCCACACGCTTGAGAATGGTATAAGGACCATAAAATTTGGGCCCCAACTTCTGAAAATGCTCGGCCTTGAGGGAGTTTTTCTTGTAAGGTTGCATTCGAAGAAACAGCTTATCCCCTTCTACAAATTGACGTTCAGAGAGACCTTGATCTTCTTGTTGCTTCATGCGATTATGTGCCATGAACAAATTATCTTTGAGGGTACAGAGAATAGCCTCTCAAACTGTAAGCATTTGGTCAGTCACCTAGACCTTCAAGACACCTGGTAAGTATGAGAGAACTGAAGGTGGATTTTTTTTATATACCACTTCAAAAGGAGTCATGTAGATAGTTGTATGGTATGAAGTGTTGTACCACCATTCAACTAGGGGTAACCATTGACCCCACTGATTTTTATTTTTCGATGCAAAACACCTCAAATATGTTTCCAAACACTTGTTGACAACTTTAGTTTGACCACCAGTCTGGGGATGATAAGTTGTGTTGAGATGCAATTGGGTGCCTTGTAGCTTGAACAGTTCCTGCCAAAAATTGCTGGTGAAAGTTGGGTCGCGATAAAAAACAATAGAATGCGGCATGCCATGAATCTTGAAGACTTGATCCATGAAAAGTTGAGCCACAGTGGATGCTGTAAATGGGTGTTGAAGAGCACAAAAATGAGAATACTTGGAAAGGCGATCAACAACCACCATGATGACTGATTTATTTCTCGATTTGGGTATGCTTGTAATAAAATCCATAGAGATATCCCTCCAAATAGCACGTGGAATCAAAAGCGGTTGTAGTGTGCTAGGAGATTTAACTGTTTCTCCCTTCTTGCATTGACACACATCACATTCAGTGAAAAAATTATGAATGTCTTGTTTCATACCATCCCCAAAAAAAGAACGTTTGACCCTGTCACAGGTTTTGGTAAACCCAGAGTGCCCAGTTGTGGGTGTAGCATGAAGCCCAGAAAGTACCGTGGATTTAAGTTTTGATTGTTTACTTAAATAAAAATGGACTTTGTATTAAAGATCATCATGGAGCCAAGAGTACCTTGGGGAAACTGGAGAATTGGACTGCAATTGTTGTATCAGATGCGAACTTTTGGGATCATGTAGCCATTCTTGGTGAATGGCTTGGAGCCAATTTGGTACAATGAAGGAGAGAGAAAAAAGGGATCCTTCATCTTCATATTTTTGGGAAAGTGCATCCACAACCACATTGTCTTTGCATTTCTTGTAAATGATCTCATAATCATATCCAAAGATCTTAGTCACCCATTTTTGTTGCTCTGGGGAGGAAATGCATTGTTCTAGAAAATACTTGAGGCTTTGATGGTATGTATTAATTTGGAAGCATTGCCCCAAGAGATAAGAGCTCCACAGATCAACGACATTTAGAATAGAAAAAATTTCCTTTTCATAGATTGATTTTCCCATATTTTGTTTAGACATTTGTTTGCTGGTAAAGGCCAAAGTCTGACCCTATTGCATAAGGACAATGCCAATTCCTTTCCTTGAAGCATCACATTCCAGGACAAAGGTCTTTGTGAAATCAGGAAGGGCCAGGATTGGATTTGTGCACATGGCCATCTTCAAGGTTTGAAAAGTTTGAGAAACTACTGGAGTCCAAGTGAAAGAGTTCTTTTTTAGGAGTGCAGTGGGAGGTGCTGCAATATTTCCATAATTATTAACAAACTTGCGATAATAACCTGTTAAGCCCATAATCCATGCAAGATTTTGAAAGTATTTGGGTGAGGCTAGTCTTGCATAGCTTCAATATTTTTAGGATCCACCATGACGCCATCCTTTCCAACCAGATGAACCAAGTACTCGACTTCTGAGGCGCCAAAAGAAAATTTAGAATATTTCAAGAAAAGTTGGTGCTGAGAGAGTAGATGGAGAACTCGATCCACATGAGCAAGATGGTCTGTCCAGGTTTTTATATAGATGAGGATATCATCAAAGAAAAATAAGACAAAATGACGGAGAAAAGGACGGAAGACATGATTCATGAGGATTTGGAAGGTGGAGGGGGAATTACATAAGCCAAAGGGCATGACCAAAAACTCATAGTGGCCCTCATGAGTTCTAAAGGTAGTCTTAGGAATGTATGTCTCTTTCATACGTATCTGGTGGTAGCTAGAACAAAGATCAAGTTTAGTAAAGAACTGGGCACCACTCAATTCATCCAAGAGGTCATCAATGATAGGAATGAGAAATTTGTCTTTAATGGTGAGTTTGTTGAGGGCACGAAAGTCAGGACACATGCACCAAGAACCTTCTTACTTTAGGGCTGTGACCATAGGAGATGAGTAAGGGATCATACTAGGGTGGATAATGCACGCGTTAAAGAGTTCCTGAACCATTTTCTCAATTTCATTTTTTTGGAAAAAGGGGTGACGATAGGGACGAATATTTGGAGGAAGGCTTCCTGGTACAAGGGGAATGGAATGATCATGAACACCATGGGAAGGAGGGAGTCCCTAGGGAGTGGAAAAGACCACTTGATGTTTAGAGAGGATGGATTGGAGGTCTTGCGACACTGAGTGTGTCTCAGTTTCTTGTATGGCATGGAGTTGGGAAATAATGCCAGGATGACCTTTTTTGAGCATATTTTCCATGCGATGGGAACTAATGATCTTAGGTGAATCGACGGTGATGCCTTGGAACTTATATTGTTGGCCCTCCTGGTCAAATTGCATGGTTAATTCCTTAAAATCCATGAGAATGGGACCTAAAGTCCTTATCTAGTCTGCACCCAACACATTGTCACAACCACCCATGTCGATAGCAAACATATGATATTTCAGGTGGTAGTCACCAATTTGGAGACACACATTTTCACAATACCCTCCACATTTCATGGAGCCACCATTGGTAATCATGATTTGGAAATGATTGATTGCATGGATATAACAATGAGTTTATATTTGTTATCACAATTATAACAAAGGCCTTTGAGTTGGCGTTCATCCATTTCTTCCCTGGTTAATTTTTGGATATTTAGTGGGGCATAGGGAGTAGTGGGATTTACTGGTTTAGTGCAAGGTATAAAGGAGGGTTTACGGTTTTGAGAAGATAGTAAAACTTGGAGAAATTGCATAAAACACAAAATGTGTCAAAGCAATATACCCTTGATGGAAAGTTTTTCTCCATTGCCAACGTTCTTAATCTAGATGGAGAACACCATACGAGAATTTGGCCAAGTCATCTGTAATTTCGTATAAAGAGAAATAATGTTCCATTTGGGTTACCCAACCAGTGGGATCCGAGCCATCAAATTTGGTCACATTCACCCGTAGAAGGTGTAGGTTACGCTGAAAGTGATGGGGCTGAAAATTATGGGAATGAGAGGAAGTTTTAGCTTCAGTATGTATAGGTGGGTCAGATAAAGGGTTATCTACAGGGATATGTAGCTTGGTGTAGGTCATCGAAACTATAGTTTCAAGCTGGGTAGTCATGTCTTGTTTGAGTTCCTCGATTGAAGCGACGATGGAGGATTGCATGTTTTGTATTGATGGTGGCAACATTGGCACTGATTTGTTTCACTTCTTGTTGGGTCTCTGTGAAATTAGGTTGCAAGGTATTGAAGCGAGATTCCAAGTCTTGGCTATGGGTATGGGCCATGATGACAAGGGAACCGAAACGGGGTGGGTGGGGTCAAAATTTTTGCTGAAAAATGATATGTATGAATGTGATAAGAGAGAAGAGATAAATCCAATGGAATAGGTCTCAAATAATGGTGCAAAAATTTCTAGACTTTTATTTTTATTTATTTATTACACCTGCAGAGTTATACTTCGGTCTGAAAAATACTACAGTGATGAAATGCCCAAATTCTTAACTAGGAAGAAATGTGTAGTTATTTGGAAACCCGAACACAGTTGCGCGAAAATATATCTTATCTATTTTAATTTTTGTTTCCATCCCCAAGGGTTAGGTATTCAAGGGTTCTACAGACATGGGCAACCCTGTGCTATAGCTCTCTGATATACGTGCGAGGTCCAACAGTAGTACTAGGTCCAATATCTCAGGGCACCAACTAAGGAGGCTAGACCATGCCCTTAGCCGTACTACTCGACTACCCAGGTACTAGAGAGTATATTCTCGAGTGCTATTCTCGGTGGCACTATATCAGTCAGGCGACCAATCTGTTTATCTAAAGAGGGCTTCAAGAAATCTAGGTCAATTCGTACACAGGTGTTGTCTGATGCACTGCCAATCGAAGGGGTACCAACAAGGGTTACAAGGGTGGCCAACATATGTGCGCTTAAGTACCACTTGTATTTCCTGCATGTATGAATCCCTCAACCATGGGTTTATGCACGTAATGATAGATCTCTGTGGATTAAAGATGCTGAAATACGTCTCTACCCTGAAAACAAAATTTAACCCACAATTTCTGCCGAGGAAAGTGCTTTGATACCACTTGTAATATTCCAGATATAAAAAGTATGTAGAACAAAAAAAAAATGATAGAAATGGCAGATAAACAACAATATAACCAGAAAAACACCACAATAACACTAAAATGATATCAAATAACACCAGAAAGAGCACTTTGATTCTGAGAGCAATGTTCACGGGCCTCTTCGAAGGGGAAACCTCTAGTCGAGCAGAGATATATTACAATAATATCCAAGCTAGGGTTCTCATACCCTTGACTCCTATTTATACTAAATATGTCTATCAAAAGAACCATCTAGAGGAAGATCCTTCTAGAAGTGGAAGCTTCTATTAGGTATTCTTACATTTGACTTATTCTACCTTATTGCAAGGCCTTATTAATATTGACCTTTATTACATCCGAATATATTGTTATACCTACGTGAGGGGTTAGGTCCCTAACATAGAGGCATGGTTCCAGGGGGAGCAATGGTCACAGAGATGCATAGGACAAAGACATGTTTCCAGGGGGAGCATGAGTGATATGACTTCAATATTGCATGAAATAATTTCAGTTTTGCATTAGAGTGTTTCCATCAATGCCAAAGGGGGAGATTGTTGATTAAGGTTGGTTGTCATTGATGTCAACCCTTGAAGAAATCCTGGTAGCACAAAGGTTTGGGTAATGGACCCAAGTTTGTTTGATGTAAAGATTACTCATTATTTTCTTGTCATGGTTGATAATAAGTGCAAAGGATGAATGCCAATGTAGTTCCCTTATGGTGAAAGCCCTCACGGGAAGACACTTTGTGGATTGAGTTATCCTAGAAGTATGGTTAGAGAACCCATGCTTATTTGTGGAATAATGAGATGAAGGTTAGTGAATTTGTCAGTGAAACTATCCTAGATGGATATTTCTTGTCATTCCATTTCCGATGGTATGTGAAATTCCACATAAATCCTCACGGTTAGAGAGTTATGACCATGAGAAGTTGGAGAACCCAAGTTTGGGTAATGGACCCAAGTTTGTTTGATGGAAAATGGTATGCGTTTTTATATATTTGTAGGTAATACTATTCTATATGGATATTACATGTCATTCCATTTCTGGTGGTATGTGGAATGTCACATAACTCCTCACGATTTGAGAGTTATGGCCTTACAAAGTTGGAGGACCCTCATATGTCATCTAGAAGCCCGGAAAGGTCAAAGAAGTCAAAGTGGTTTAAGAGATTTTAGAAGGTAAATAATAAAGTGAAGTGATGAGTGTACAATAATTCAAAGTGAATACAAAATAAATTATTTAAATCATAAATTTAATGGAGAAAATAGAAGTGGGTTAACCCTAAAATAAGGAAAGTGGGCAAAGTGACCTAGATGATGTTTTTAAGGAAGCTACTTGGAGAGCATAAATAAGAGGCAAGGCTCTCTCATTTTAGATCACAATTGAGAATATTGAATATATATATGTGTTTGAGGTAACCAAAGGATATATAAACCGATTTTCTGAGAGAAGGTGACGAAAAGAAGGCCGAAATTCAAGGAAGGGTAAATTGTTTTGATGATGCTTTCTAAGGTATGTTATTTACAGGTTATCTCACCATTTTCACAATAACTTTTTTTCTAGAATGATTCAGACTCTAAAATTTATATTCCATTGAGGAAACATATCCAAGTATTTGTGGTAAACAATTCAACTTGTGGGTTGTTGTATTTTTGGAGTTACACTCCATGGAAAATAGGGTTTGTGGCTAGTCCTAAAACTAGTCTAAAATAGGTGTTTCAGGTAAAAACGTCATAACATCTTCATAACAGATCCAAATTATGTAAGACCAAATGTTTTGGTTAGAGTACAGTCTTTATTATGCTGTGTAATAGTTTTAGATCGATTCAACAAATATTACGTGTGGGGAACGCTCTACAAGGTATCTCTCTAGAATAAGCCAGAATTCAGCAAGGTATGCCATTTTTGCTATAAATCCTTTTCTGAGAGGTTCCAAGTAGTTAAACCTGGAGGAATTGCATAAAACACACCGAATAACATTGTGCATCACTTTAAGATATTTTTTCATTACAGGTAGAAAGTTATGATTATTTCAAGATAGGGTTGTTGACTAATCCAAAACTAGTCATGTGAGATTAAAGAAGATTTTGATGAAAATGATAGTCTCTTGTTATTAAATTTAAGGAAGGCTTGCAAGTATGTGATCATATACACCAAGTCTATTATAGAGTTACATATCATATTTTGATGATGAAATTGATGAGGGATTTTGGCTAAGGTACATGTTGGGTACATGGTTGAGACAAGTATAAGTTGATGAGTTGGCACATACATGAGGTGTATAGTTGATGATGTTGGTACATATTGATGAGATATAGTTGATGAATAGTTGACACATGATTTGTACATACTTGGTACATGGTTGATGCACTTGTTTATGGTGCAGGTTGATTACAGGTTGTTTGGTATAGGTTTGTGCATGGTTGATGCACTTGTTTATGGTACAAGTTGATTACAGGTTGAGGTACAGGTTGATCCATGGTTGATAAATGGTTTGGGTTTATTAGTACAGGTTTTCAATGGTACATCTCATAGTGATAGTGTGACAGTGGATCCATAATTATACTTCTACTTCAAGGCGGTTGGATGGGGCAAGGACATGTGGTTGTATCCACCTTTCGGTTGTAGATGGAGAACATAGGGGGTTTTAGCCTCCTTCTGGTTGTAGCCAGAGAATTGGGGAGTTGGATCTTCCCTCAGGTTGTAGACTAAGACACTAGGGGGTTGGATGCTCCTTCCAGTTGCAGCTGGAAAACAAAGGAATTTGGTGCTTCCAATGAATGTAATTCTTCAAGACATATAAGAAAAATCATTCTGTGGTTTTCTCCCACTTTGGGTTTCCACGTAAAACACTGGTGTACTATGTATGTGTATGATTGTTCATTTGTTCATTTCCCATTATTGGATGATAATTCTACATTGATATAGCACTTGGATTATTTGGTTTAAAAATGATTATAATTGCTCTATTATTGATTCACCCCCCCTATCAGTAATCCAACATATACATTCCCTAAGAAGATGTTCCTCTCCAGAACCCCAACATTTCAAGGGTTCTCACTTCGTGTTATCAGTCTTACTTGGAACCACTACAAATGATTTATTTCCACTCTGAATGGAAAATTTTATTAATACACACTTCTGGTAGGAAGGCTCATCCTAGAGCTCTTCCCATGGTTCTTAAATATAGAGGGTTTAAACCCATTCTTCTTGAATCCCGAATTGTTTTTCCTCTTCCAGTCTTCATGGGGTTCTATCTTGTTCTTGAATTTCTCATAGAAATACCTTTCTTTTTGAATAGTATCTTCTAAGGTCTTTGGCTCATCAAACTCAATTCTGCCCTGGTAGGAATGAGGTAATCCACTAATAAATCATTGCATATTTACTTTTCATCCTTTATGTAGGCAACATACCTCATCAACTCAATAAATTTATTGAGATACTCATCTATGGTGATTTGTCCTAGCTTGAGTTCATAGAACTCCTTGGTATTCACATCAAAGTACTTTTCTGACAGATACTTCTTCTTGAAATATTTCTCAAATTGTTTCCATGACAAGTCCTTCTCATGGATTCCTTTCACATTCCTAAGGTCCTCCCACCAAATGGAATATTTCCCGTTCAGGTTGAAAATGGCTATCCAAGCCTTTAAGTTTTCAGAGTAGTCATGGACTCTGAAGTACTTCTTCAAGCCGAGTAGCCAAAATTCTCCTTCTTCCCCCTTCTTAAGGTGGGAATTTTGTCTTTCTTGAAATATTAAGTTTCATGAATCTTTTCCTATTCTTTACTCTCGTCTGAGAATGGGAACTAGTTTTTCCACTAGAATATTCCTTGGAGTTGTCAGTGTCCTCAGAGGGACATTCTGATGAGTGTCTCTTGGCTCCATGTTGGGCCTTCCTTGAGGTGCCCCTCCTGGTGTGGCCACTTTCCGGACCATGCTTTTGTATCTCAAGTGGACTTGGAGTTTTCTTAGTATGATTCCTATCCACATGACTGAAAATTGGACCATGTCGTAGTTTCCTTTGTATATCTGATAGAATTTGTAGTAGGACTGCATTAATTTCAGTCTGCTTTTCCTGCTCCTTTATCAACCTTTAATTGTTAGTCTTATAAATCTGTAATTCTGCCATGAGGCTTCTTACATTTTCATCCAAATATGGAGGGGTTTCCACCACCATCCTTTCATCATATTCTTCCTCTCTATGGTGGGAGCTCTCCCCCAACTCATGGTGTTTCACCATTCCTTACGTTGTAGTTTTCCTGCTATTTACTAACCGCTTGAGTGCTGAAAACACAATTTATGTTAGTTACTAATCTACTAATTCATGAACAACACATATTATTGCAAGGTAAAGTTAGATTCTTTATTTGGAAACATTATCAACATACAATGCATATTTCCAAAGCATCTATCAACAGTAGAAGGTTTTTTTCCCCTCTTCAATGTAGGTTCATACAATTTTCTTATGGAAGGGGGGTAAGGTAGGGTGTTACAATATAAGGTTATATAATAATATTATTATGCGACTCGTGCATGATACCAAGTAGGAAAAGTGTTGTTTCCATGCTCTGATACCAATTTGTAACATACCCGACCCCTAAATACCATTTCTAGGGATGGGGCATCAAATTTTTGTTTTTTCCTAACTATCTCAAATCCTAATTCTGGGCACTCCATTGGCTACTGCTCACCACAAGCTTTCTAATGGTTGCCACCACACTAAAATCTGAGCTCTAGTTTGTAGGTTATCGCCTCTCGAAGTTATTTGGGTGTTATCAGTTGGGGTCTTCGGCGTTCGGCGCTGAACGCTCCTTTTCTTACTCCCCGAAGTCCCAAAATCTTGCCACGTGGCATTATCCATTCGATGATCGAAGTTTAATGTTTTACATTGAGCATCCCTTTTTCAGCGTTCTACATGTTGGTCCTAAGGTCTGCACCTAAATACTAAAGGGAAAATCCAGGCCACTTATCAGTTTAGAATGATTGTTTCTTTTAATTATTTTTGGTTGGTCAGAGGGTTATTCTATCTAGAAAAAAGACAGGTTGGGTTGGAAAAATGATATGGATGAGGATCCTCCTTGGATGGTGGCACACTAATGACAGACCAGTGAAATAATAGAAAACAAAGGGAAACAAAAAACTACTCAATGAATAATTTGATGCAAGAAGTTCAATACTTAAAATATCATTTCAAGACATTAAACATGTATCAAGACACAATTACTCCTTTAGGTTGTGATAAAAGCAAATCTTCACCAAGCATTAGCTGTTTTTGCAGGTTGCATGTCAATAAAGACAAGTTACACAATAACTGAAAGGAAATGACATGTACTTTGCACAAATAAAAAATTGCATTCAAGATAAGATAAAAAACACATGAAGATTTGAATGAAAAATTGTCATCAAGAGTATGTTCACCAGGTAGAGAGATTTAATCCATGCATAGAATGGGTCCAACCAGTCTGATGTAGTGCTATTCTTTCCCAAAAAATATGACCCTTAAAGTATTCAAATACCCCCTACTTAACAGAGTTTCCGAGGTTCTCGTCCTTAGGGGACTGAGACCTAAATTTAGGTAATTGTTCGTAAAAAAATTTAACTTAACTATGACACTGGAATTAATCAACAAGAGTGATTCTTATCACACATAAAAGACCACTCTTGTATCTAATCTAAGAAAATGATGTAATTAATCAACTAAAAACTACTACTCTCTCTGAGACAAAACTGATGCATGCGCTGGAGGAACTGAGCTAGTAGAAAATATGCCTCAAAGTGACACAACAGAGCTCTGTGTTGAGTAATGGCATGCTTGCAAGATGTTGGAGGCCACTGGAGATGATTGGATGCATGAGCATTGTTGGACAACTGAGAGGGGGGGTGAATCGGTTGTTACCGTGCTTAAACAATTATGCTTCTTTTAAAATCTTTACAGGGTACTCAGTGATGATCACAATAATGGGAAATAAACAAAGGCACATTCAACATCAATCACATATACGAGAAACACAGAGACAGATAATTTCCGAGGAAACCCATACAGGGTAAAAACCTATTTTTCTTTATATGATAAGTATTATCTATATTATTTACATTATCATACATATGAGCACCAACTCATTGTGAGGCTACAATCCTCTATTTTTGCAAGATGCAACTTGCTGAGAGAA
>JASDQU010013824.1:119926-131113 GCA_032191745.1 Picea mariana | reverse complement strand
TGTTCAAGCACCCACTTGAACCTTTGAGGACACCAGTCCTCCCTAGCACCTCCCAACCACCCTGAATTATAAATTCTTTGTTACTAAAACTTATTACAGTGACATAAAATTATTCAATGGCTTACCAACCCTGTCATTGTTCTGTTACACTGCTCTGCCCTGTCTGCATTAGTGTCTTCTGCACACTTCTAGCACTTTCTGTTCTTCTACCTTTTATGCTCTATGCACCATATCCCTTCCATGCACCATTCCTCGACTGTGCATTTCTTCTCCTCTGTTCTACCACCTTGTACACACCTGAATTCTCCTACACCGCGACAACAAGAATAATCTCTTCTTTTGTTCCACCTTTGTTCTACACCCTGTGCTCCTTGTGCATGCAATATTTTCCATGCCTATGCATGCTCACACCCCACCATTATCCTCCACATCTTGAGTGATTTACCTCGTCATCATCGCGACTCTTCAGCTTCTTTGGCGGTTTTCTCCACGCGTTTAGCATCACTGGGTGTTCTGTCTAGATTTCTCAGCTTTTCTGGCAGTTGAAGCTCTTTGTCTTCTCTGTGACAGTCGAGCTCACCTTCTCTGTTCTAGTTACAGGCCTCAATGATCATCCAGCTATCAATCACCTCCACGAACATCTTCATCTCTCTTGAAGATTCCCAGAGACTCTTCACCTCCTCTGTCAATCATCCCGAAGTGTCTTCGAGTCCTCTGACATAAACCATCAGTGGTTTCTGGCAGTTACACTATGTCGTGCTACAATAGTCCTCTAATATTGTTCAAATTCACCTGCACCGTTGGATTTATACCATGGGATCTTGCATTCATTTGGGCATTTTGGCATTCGACAATTTGGCATTCGTGTGACCATGTATCTCGACATTCCCAGTCGTGATCCCCGAAACGGAGCTTGGTTGCTCTAGCTCTTTCCTCCATCTCTCACTGATGCGACCAAGGGTTATGACCACAGCCTTATGCATAAGGCGCTTTCGTGATTTCACATTTCGTGAATATGGAGATGAGGCATCTCGACTCTCCAAGTCGCGATCCCTGAAACCCTAAAATGGAATGGGATCAATGGTCCTGATCATGCCTTGATCTGACGGCTCAGATTAAGTCAGGATTTCACATATTGTGATTTCGAGAGGTTAGGGAACCCCGTTCCTTTGACTCACCAGTTAGCGAAATGACGATCTTTCCCCATGTGTCCTGCTTGAAGATGGATGGTCCTATTTCTTTCGGGATTTTGTGAGCCCGCTACTCCTTGCACTTTAAAGAACGTGCAGGTTCTCCTTGATCCAACGATGGTCAGATCTCGCGCTTGGATATAACACCTGAGATCTGTCCTCCTCTTCAATGCGCTCTTCTTGTCTACATTGAGATCTGACAGCCATCGGGAATTATGAATTGTTGATCCAACGATCATGGTTGCTGCTCTTCCTCGATTATCACTGCGTTGCTGATCATCGCTGCTGTACTCAATCCATCATCGTTACTGTACTTGCCATCAATGACAAGCATACGCTGCCTGTAAAACATGCCAACAATATCCTCCTTTGTCATTGATGGCAGCTAAGGCACCTGAATTCTTTTCTCCCCCTTTGACATCAATGTCAAAGAAGAGACATGCTCCCCCTAAGTTGTTGCAGTAATTTTAGGAGGCATTAGATATTCAAACAATACAAAACTCCCTCTAACAAGATGGACTCTTTTAGGTGTGAAACGAAATGACACCCAACTTTTGTCTGAGATATTCAAAAGGTGTCTTGGCTATGGGTTTAGTAAAGATGTCTGCAATTTGTTCTTTAGTGGGCATGTAATGGACCTGAACAGTCTGATTGGTGACCTGCTCTCTCAGAAAATGATATTTTATGGGAATATGCCTGGTCTTGGAGTGGAATACAAGATTTTTAGACACACTGATGGCACTAGTGTTATCACAATGAATTGGGATCGGTGCAGTGTATTTTACCTATAAGTCTGCAAGTGTCTGAATCATCCATAATACCTGAGTGCAACAGGTAGCAGCAACAATGTACTCTACCTTTGTGGTTGATAAAGAAATGGAACCTTGCTTTTTACTAATCCAGGCTACTAAGGAGTCACCCATGAAGAATGCTCCTCCACTAGTGCTTTTTCTCTCATCAACACAGTTTGCCCAATCTGCATCTGAATAAGCAGTCAACTGAAGATTTTGATTTCTGGGATACCACAGACCATAAGTCATTGTTTCTTTTAAATACCTGAAAATCCTTTTGACAGCTTGAAAATGACTCTGTTTGGGTGCAGCCTGATATCTTCCTACCATTCCTACAGCATGCATTATGTCTGGGCGAGATGCTATGATGTACATTAGGCTTCCTATCATTGATCGATATGAGCTTTGATCAACATCAGGTGAATCATCAGCCTTGCTTAATTTACATCCAGTTACCATAGGTGTACCCACAGGTCTAGAATCTTCCATTTGAAACCTTTTTAGCATTTCTCTTAGATATTTTTCTTGAGAAATGAACATCCCTTCGGGCCTCTGAGTAATTTGCAGACCAAGAAAAAATGACAGTTCTCCTATCATAGACATTTCAAATTCAGATTCCATGGCAGAAGCAAACCATTGTACCAGTGAATCCTTATTACATCCAAAGATGATGTCATCTACATAGACCAGTACGATGAGCAAATCAATATCCTCTGTTTTAATATACAGATTGGTGTCAGTTGTTCCTCTCTTGAACCCTTTATCTTTAAGATACGTATTCAGTCTGTGATACCAGACTCGAGTGGCTTGTTTTAAACCATATAAAGCTTTCTTTAGATTGCATACTAAGTCAGGGTTATCAGACAATTTGAAACCCTTTGGTTGTTCCATATAGAATTCTTCACTTAAATCTCCATTGAGAAAGGTTGACTTGACATCCATTTTGTAGACTTTAAACCTTTTATGACAAGCATAGGCAAGAAACATTCTGATAGCTTCTAATCTTGCTACGAGAGTAAATGTTTCATCAAAATCCAGTCCTTCTATTTGAGCATAGCCTTTACAGACTAACCTCACTTTGTTCCTGATAACTTGTCCTTTCTCATTCAACTTATTCTTAAAGATCCATTTGGAGCCAATGACGTTTTTACCTTCAGGTCTTTGAACCATCTCCCACGCATTATTTTTCTCAATCTGATGAAGTTCTTCATTCATTGCTTTAACCCAGTGGTCGTCTTTGCTGGCTTCATTAAAATTCTTGGGTTCCATCATGGATATGAAGGCTGTATGAGATTGTTCGGTGTTTTTGATTAGCTTTCTTCTGGTTTGTACACCTTTGTCTTTTTCCCCAATTATCTGACTTGCAGGATGATTCTTTTGAATGATTCTGGAGGAGGAATTTGTAGTTGACTGCTGATTTGAGTCTGTGTGAGTGTCTGAGTCTTCATCTGATTCAGAGTCTTTGTTTTCTGATTCTTGGACCTGTTCATCTTCAGCTTTAGCTGTGTCTTTTGTAGAAGACTCATTGCTGTACACCTCTCTTGATGGGATTCCTTCATCAATTTTTACATCAATACAATCAACCATTTTATGCAGCCTCTTATTATAGCATCTGTATCCTTTACTGTTTGTAGCATACCCTAAGAAAATACCTTCATCTTCCCTATCATCATATTTGCCGAGGTTCTCATCATTATTCTTTATGTAGCATTTACTCCCAAAGACTCTGAAGTGTTTGATTGAGGTAGGTCTTCCAAACCATAATTCATAAGGTGTCTTGTCACTTTGTGGTCTGAGGTGGGCTTTGTTAAGCACATGGACTGCTGTGTGTATTGCTTCTACCCAGTAGGTTTGACCAATGTTCTTCTCATTCATCATTGACCTGGCCATTTCCTGCACTATTCTGTTTTGCCTCTCAACTACTCCATTTTGTTGTGGAGTTCTTGGGATTGTGTATTCTCTCTTGATCCCATGCTCATCGCAAAATTCCTTGAAGTCTCTTGACATAAACTCTCCTCCCCGGTATAATCTTACTGCCTTTAACCTCTTCCCTTTTTGAGTCTCAGTTAAAGCCTTAAATATTTTAAACTTCTCAAATGCTTCATCTTTTTCTTTGAGAAAGGAAAGCCAAGTAAGTTTGGAGTAATCATCGATAATCAACATGAAGTAGTTTTCTTTCCCTGTGCCTTTCTGTCTTGATGGTCCACATAAATCCATATGAACTAGTTGGATTGGTTTCTCTGTTGAAGTAAAGCTCTTGGACTTAAACTGTGTCCTGTTTTGCTTCCCTACTTGACAGGGTTTACACATTGAGTCTTGGGGCTTTGATATTCTTGGAAGATCTTTTACTTCCTTGAGGTTTTTGAGTTTGATTAAGTGGTCAAAGTTTAGATGTCCAAGTCTCCTATGCCATAACCAAGTTTCATCATGTTTGCTTAGATGACATTCTTCTCTATTTTCTTTCAGCACATATACATTATTTTCTGTCCTTATCCCTTTGGCCACCACTTGTCCTAAGTTTACAGACTTTATCTTGCAATCCTTGGATGTGAACAACACCTCGCATCCTCTGTCACACATTTGACTTACACTGAGCAGATTATGTTTCAGCCCATCCACAAGTAGAACATCTTGGGATTTTCCTTTTCCATTACTTAAGCTCACCATCCCTTTGCCTTTTATTTTCCCTGGAGCATCATGTCCAAAGGTTACGCTTCCTGATTTGCTTTCACTTAGAGATAGAAACTTGCCTTTGTCTCCCGTCATGTGTTTGGAGCATCCACTGTCTATATACCAAGGGTTCATTTTTCTTTGAGCAGACAGTACTAATCCACACTTGTTACTTTCCTTCTTCTTCCAAAACTTGACATTTTCAGCAGGAGATTTCGAATCTAGTTCATAGTTCCATAACCGACAGTCAATAGATTTATGTCCAAAGTTATGACAAGTGTAGCATTCAACCTCATTATTCAATAATTCAAACTTATTGTTGTAGTGTTTCCTACTTATTGACTGTTGATTATTTCTTGGTCTCCTTAGCTCTATGTGTCCAGACTTAATTTGGCAAATTGCAGTCTGTGAAGAATTATTACTTGACTATATCATTCTTTGTTGTGGAAGGTATTTATTCCTTTGAAATCTTAATTGCTCATGTCTAAGTCTTAAGGAACAATTTACAACTTTGTGACCAAAGTTAGAACAGTAGAAACAATAGCCATAGAAAAATTCTTTGTACCTGGAAAATGGTTGTCTTCTTTGAGAAAATCGATTTCTTTCTTGCTGATGATGTCTTTCAGTAGAGAGAGCATTGTTTCTTCGTTCTATAGATTCAGTCCTGGTACCTCTTTCTTTACTCGTCCTGGGTGGCTGATTGTCTTTCTTTGTTTCTGCAGGTTTGTTATTGTCATTGGTTGTACTTTTGACAAACTTGATGGGTTCTTCATTTCCTGGCTTCCCACTGCTTGATCCCTCTTCATAACCCAAACCAGTTTTCAGATTTGGATTCCTTTGCTGATTTAGAATGGTGGCTAATCCTTCTGAGGCTTTGATACTTGATAGATTCTGATTATACAAGGTTTGAAACTTCTCCATTTCTTTCCTTGTTTTCACTACTTCTTGTTCTAATGATTCACATCTTGCCTTCTTTTCTGATAGCTGTTGTTTTAGAATCTCTTCGATTTTCTTTGCCTCTTCCAATTCTACTTTTAGTAGGACAAGGTCTTAATTAGGTTCTTTACTGTCTTTCTCGAACTATATCAACAATTGTCTTTTCTTTCTGTTCTTGATTCTTAATCTGTCAATCTCTTCCAATGCACTAATTAGTTCTCCTTCCATGTCAACCATAGCTTCTTCTTCATTAACATCACTCCCTATGCTATTATTGTCATAGTCCTATTTGGCCATAAGTATGAAGTCATTTAGTTTATCTTCAATAGATGAATCATTGTCTTCATCATCTGAAGGATCATCATCATTGTTTGCACAAAGACTTTTCTTCTTAAAGTTATTTTCTTTAAAGAAATTTCTGTGTTTGTATTTCTGCTCATCATCACAAGTCTGATCCTTTCCTTTGTGGGGACATTTATTTGAAAAATGACCTATCCTACCACAGTTAAAGCATTTGAAAGGCAGTTTACCTTTGTATTTGCCTAATCCCTTCTTCAGTCTCTTCACAAATTTTGCTTCAATTTCATCAGGCTTAGAATCCTCATTCTTGTCTGCTTTAAATGATGCTTCTCTGGAGGTGGGTTTATCTTTAACTATTCTCATTTCATATGCAGTCAATGTTCCTAGAAGTTGGTCAAACTACAAAGTTTTTAAATCATTAAGTTCTTCTATAGCAGAGACCTTCAGGTTGAACCTATCTGGGAGAGATCTCAAGATTTTTTGAACTAAAGAAGGTTCCCCAATTGTTTCACCAAGTGCCTTCATTGCATTTACCATTTCTTCTACTCTCAGAAAGTATTTTCCAATAGTTTCATCTTCCTTCATCTTCAGCTGTTCAAACTGTATTCTGTAGGTTTGAAGCTTTGCATCCTTTACCTTCTCATTACCCTCATAACTGCTAATGAGTTTGTCCCACATTTCTTTGGCAGTTCCTAGGTGCATAACTTTTATGAATTCTGCTTCTGCAAGCCCACTCAAGATAGCATTCATAGCCTTAGTGTTGAAGCCAAATTCTAGTTTGTCATCCTTATTAGCTAGCACAACTGGCTTTACATAACCAGTATCTACCACATCCCATACATCTACACCTAAAGCCATTATGTAGGTTCTCATTCTAACTTTCCAGAAGGCAAATTTTGTTCCATTGAATAGAGGGGCCTTATTGGTTGAATTTCCTTCATGGCTTGACATGTTTAAGCTCAAGGATCTACCCTTAGATAAAAAAAAAGGGTCAGCTCTGATACCAATTGTTGGACAACTGAGAGGGGGGGTGAATCAGTTGTTACCATGCTTAAACAATTATGCTTCTTTTAAAATCTTTACAAGGCACTCAGTGATGATCACAATAATGGGAAATAAACAAAGGCACATTCAACATCAGTCACATATACGAGAAACATAGAGACAAATAATTCCCGATGAAACCCATACAGGGTAAAAACCTCTTTTTCTTTATATGATAAGTATTATCTATATTCTTTACATTATCATACATATGAGCACCAACTCATTGTGAGGCTACAATCCTCTATTTTTGCAAGCTGCAACTTGTTGAGAGCACTAAATCTAACTTGTTGAGAGCACCAACTCTCTGTTTTCTCTAGCACCCACTAGAAGGAAGAACCAACCCCCTGGTTTCTCTAGCACCAACTAGAAGGAAGCACCAACTCCTTGTGTTCAAGCACCCACTTGAATCTTTGAGGACACCAGTCCTCCCTAGAACCTCCCAACCACCTTGAATTATAAATTCTTTGTTACTAAAACTTATTACAGTGACATAAAGTTATTCAATGGCTTACCAGCCCTATCGTTGTTCTGTTACACTACTCTGCCCTGTCTGCATCAGTGTTTTCTGCACACTTCTATCACTTTCTGTTCTTTTGCCTTTTATGCTCTATGCGCCATATCCCTTCCATGCACCATTCCTCGGCTGTGCATTTCTTCTCCTCCGTTCTGCCACCTTGTACACACCTGAATTCTCCTACACCGCGACAACAACACTAATCTCTTCTTTTGTTCCACCTTCTTCTACACCTTGTGCTCCTTGTGCATGCAATATTTTCCATGCCTCTACATGCTCACACCCCACCATTCTCCACCACATCTCAAGTGATTTACCTCATCATCATTGCGACTCTTCAGCTTCTTTGGCGGTTTTCTCCACGCGTTCAACATCACTGGGTGTTCTATCTAGATTTCTTAGCTTCTCTGGCAGTTAAAGCTCTTTGTCTTCTCTGTGATAGTCGAGCTCACCTTATTTGTTCCAGTTATAGGCCTCAATTCTCATCCAACTATCAATCACCTCCATGAACATCTTCATCCCTCTTGAAGATTCCCAGAGAATCTTCACCTCCTCTGTCAATCATCCTGAAGTGTCTTTGAGTCCTCTGGCAGAAACCATTAGTGGTTTCTGGAAGTTACACTGTGTCATGCTACAGTAGCCCTCCGATCTTGTTCAAATTCACCTACACCGTTGGATTGATTCCATGGGATCTTGTATTCATTTCGACATTTCGAAATTCGGCAATTCGACATTCGTGTGACCATGCATCTCAACATTCCCAGTCGCGATCCCTGAAATGGAGCTTGGTTGCTCTAGCTCTTTGCTCCATCTCTCGCTGATGTGACCAAGGGCTGTGACCACATCCTTATGCATAAGGTGCTTTCGCGATTTTGCATTTCATGAATCTGGAGATGAGGCATCTCGACTCTCCAAGTCGCGATCCCCGAAACCCCGAAATGGCATGGGATCAATGGTCCCGATCATGCCTTGATCTGACAGCTCAGATTAAGTCACAATTTCACATATCGCAATTTCAAGAGGTTACGGAACCCCATTCCTTTGACTCTCCAGTCAACAAAATGACGATCTTTCCCCACATGTCCTGCCTGAAGATGGACAGTCCTCCTTCTTTCGGGATTTTGTGAGCCCGCTACTCCTTGCACTTTAAAGATCATATAGGTTCTCCTTGATCCAACGATGGTCAGATCCCACGCTTGGATATAACGCCTGAGATCTGTCCTCCTCTTTAGCGTGCTCTTCTTGTCTACATTGAAATCAGACAACCATCGGGAATTCTGAATTGTTGATCCAACGATCACGGTTGTTGCTCTTCCTCGATTATCACTGCATTGCTGATCATCGCTACTGGACTCAAGCCATCATCACTGCTACACTTTCCATCAATGAAAAGCATACGCTGCCTGTAAAACATGCCATATCCCTACTTGAGGGAGAGGTAGTTTGCTGAGGTGTTCTAGAACCAATCTGCGTCGACCTGTGACTGAGACTTAACTCTCTGTTTGTGTCTAAGTTTTCGAAATCTAAGTGCACTCTGTCTCGACTGTAACTAACCCTTCTTCTTGCTTTATTTGTGATGATCGTGTTGTGAATAGGAAGACATGGAGGAGGGCATCCAATAGGAATACAGGATGTGTGGAGGTGGATGTAGATGAAGTGGAGGTGAGTTGAGGTGATGTGGTGAAGGTGAGTGGAGGTGATGCAGTGACCTGATGTCATTTAAGCACGCAATTGTGGAAGTTGTCGAAGGTGGTTTGGGTCCACACTACCTTTGGGACCGCAATCCCCCACAAGCCACCACGTACCCTTACAAAAATACCATGGTTCCAATTGTGGGACTGCAATCCCCCATAAGCTACCACGTACCCTTCCAACAATACCATGGTTCCAATTGTGGGACCGCTTTAGAAAATTAACATCTGAGTAGTTTACATCCCCATAATGAATTGTGGCCATCGATATGATTTTGATATGTGATATGGGTGATATTTACTTGCAAGGATCAACGTTGCTGGTTGATTTGAGATAAACAGTCCGAGATCACTTCGGGAGTCTGGGCTTCAGGAGTTTCAATGCATAGTTCTTACCATCCACTGGAGTGTCGTACTTTTGAAGTGAAGGATATGCCTCCATGTGGCCTCTAGATTTGGATGGTTCAGATTCACTTTGAAAGTTCGGGCTTCGAGAGTTTCAAATGTTGTTATTGGAATTCTCCCAGAGGAAAATCGCTAAAGTGAATGATCTACCTCCACATGGCCTCTGGATCTGGACGGTCCAGATTCACTTCGAAAGTTCAGGCTTCAGGAGTTTTCGTATGTCGTGCTTGGAAAGATCATGGAGTGGTATGGGCCTAAAGTGACATGGTATGCTAGATGTCATATGATTTCACGGCTGTTGATGTGTCATGGAGAGAAGGATGACACGTGTCATGTGGAAATGGGCGAGTTCCACATGCTTCGGCTCTTCGGCTCTTCATCTTTTTGGGACTTTGGGGCTTCGAATCTTTGGGAATTTGGGAGTTCGGGCTTTGGGAGTTTATGAATGTTGTGCTTGAAAATATCCCATAGTGGTAAGTCTCCGAAGTGAATGATCTTCCTCCATGTGTCTTTGCTGATGGACGGTCCAGATTCACTTCAGGAGTTCAGCTTTGGGAGTTTGTAAATTTTGTGGGTTCAATCTTGATGTTAAACCCTATGCAATTTCGACACTCTAAATGCACGAAAAACTTCGATCTGATTGGCCTAATGAATCTCCACCGTGGAAAGTTAACCAGTTTGTTCCCACAATCTAATCCCGAAATTGACCGCTTTGGATTGCTGCGTTTTGTCCATGGGCATTTCCTGTGCATACAAAAAAGGATTGGATGACCTATGGTGAGCTGAATTAATGGAAAACATGATGACAAACATTCCAAACCAAATACAACATGTATTTTATCCTTCAGGAAAAACAAAAACAAAAATGCACAAAGACTCAAATAGGAAAGAGGTGAATGTGAAAAATTGATGAAGGCATAGGGAAAATAGATAGGAGAGGCAGGGGTGCAAACCTAGGTAACAACACGACATTCGAAAATCGACGATTGATGTCCTATGTTTTCTGCATTTCAACAATCGATGATCATCATTTGATGTTCTATGTTCAGTGATCGACAATCAATGTTGAACATCCATTTACCATACTATGCCCAAATCTTTCAAACTCTCAGAGTTATCTAGACTCCAGGAATCTCGGACACGTCACCAACCACATTGGCCAGGTGGGCATGAACTAGAAGCTGACATGGGGCAAGGGCTAGGGGTGACACATGTCATGATCTAATAGGAATAAGGGGTATGTAAATCAAACATATCTGGGTGAGACGTGGCACCTTAGTTGTGGGTCCATGTGACCCAATATGACCTCAGTGAGCCACATCATCCCCTGACATACAATCTTCTCACTTCTTTCAAATATCATGGTTATATTTGTCCACGTAGATCCATAGATCCATGACTCCCATTACTTCATGCCTCCAGGCTTCAGATCTTACCATTTCCTCACATCACGAATCCCCCGAAGAGCCAAGTCTTAGAACTTTTGGATCTAGTGCCACATGTCCTCTATATATCAATGATGGAGATTCACTTCGCCATTCGCGACTTTGGGAGTTTTCACACCTTGAAAAATCTTGGCCAAGTTCCTCCGGAGTACCAAGTCTCCAGACTATAGGATCGCTTTCAACGTAGCCTCTCATCCA
>JASDQU010013824.1:39650-50203 GCA_032191745.1 Picea mariana | reverse complement strand
CATGTATACAGAAACTGATTTCATCTATTCTAATCAGAGAGACGATGGCTGTCAGTGGAAAAAATATGGGCAAAAGATGATAAAAAACAATCTGCTTCCAAGATCTTATTACAAATGTGCTTGGGCGCCCCGTTGCCCAGTTAAAAAACAGGTTCGACCTCGTTCTTTTCCCAAAATAAATCTGCTCTTGATAGTCTAATTGACTATGAAATACATACAAGGTCCCTCGCTAACATAAATATGTTAAAATAATTGCAGATTTTGAGCAGGTTCAAAGATGCGCCGAAGACCCGACAATTGTAATAACAAGCTACGAAGGCGAACACACCCATTCTTTGAGTCCTTTGGCTATGCCTGCTATGCACGTTGGCTCATAAAACCAGCTCATACGTGAGGGGATGATTACTGAAACTTATGTTGTAGACAACCAATTTATACCCTGCATTGGTATAATATCGACCTCAAGCCGGTTTTCCACAATCACTTTCGACCTCAAATAGAACCGACCAAACTCAGGATTACAGTTGCAAGCTCCACTTTTAGCGCCATGCAGCTTCCATCACTCGAATCCATTGTCTAAAAAAATAGGCCAGGATCACTTATCAATCATGCACGATTCTGTGGCTTCTATAAAGGAAGATCCCAACTTCACTGCAGCCCTGGCCGGAGCCATAGAGGGTTATCTGAGTTAAAATATGAGAAACAAACACACACCTGTGAGGCTATGCTCACTTCTATGTTGAATGGAGAGTGATTACATAATTATATAGGAAACTAACCTACTTAGTCGGTTACATGAAAACCACATATAACTAGACTCCACACAGTGAAGTAGACTTCAACTATGAACTAACTCTTAGAACTTACTCTTACGCCATTATTTCCAAGTCTCCCCCTTAATGGAGAATGAATTGACTTCTACACCTAACATCTCCCACAGCTCAAGCTTAATGTTTTCGAGAGGCTTAGTGAAAATATCAGCAACATTTTCACTAGTATTACAATACATAAGGGCTATTTCATTTGACTGCAACTTCAACATGCTTTGTCCTTGCATGAAAAATCAGATTCTTCGCAATATTGATTGAACTTTGATTATCACATTTGATCATCGTAGGTTCCTTTCATTCTTCTCCAACATATTCAAGAAGTATTCTTAACCAAACAACTTCATAAGTTGTTGCACACAAGGATTTATAATCCGCTTCAGTAGAAGACAAAGATATAGTAGGCTACTTTTTACCATGAAACAACCTGAATCCAATTCCAAACGCATATCCAGTGGTTGATCTTCGATCATCCGTATTTCGAACCCAATCAGAATCTGAGTAACCTATCAACTCAACATCAAATGGATCAGTATATTTAATACCATAATCAATTGTTCCTTTTAGATACCTGAGTACTACCTTTGTTTCATTCCAATGGATTTCATGAGGTTTCACCATAAACTGACTTAACACACTCACAAAATATGCAATATCAGGTCTGGTTGTGGTGAGATAATTCAAACTACCCACCATCTGTCTATACACAGTTCCATTCACCTCCTTCGAACCATCATCACAAGAAAGTTTTACATTTTGCTGCATGGGAACAATAGAAGACTTACACTGATCCATTTTAAATATCTTAAGTACTTCTCTGATATACTTACTCTGACAAACAAAAGTTTGGCATGCATTTCTTCAAACTTCAAGACGTAGGCAATAATGTAACTTACCAAGATCTTTCATTTCGAATACCTGTGACTGCTCCTTGATTTCATCAATTAATTTCTCTACATTTCTTGTAATTATCAAATCATCAACATATAAGGAAATCAATAGTATATACCCCTGCTCATCAAATTTGGTATACAGATTTGGATCACTTTTGCTCCTCATAAAACCCTGTTGAAAAAAGAAAGAGTCTATCTTCTCATACCATGCCCTAGGTGCTTGTTTTAGTCCATACAATGATTTCTTTAACTTACACACCAAGTGTTCTTTCCTTTTTTCCACAAACCCTTCAGGCTGAGTAAGAAAAACCTCTTCCTTTAAGTCACCATTCAAAAATGAAAATTTAACATCTAACTGGTGTAGCTTCCAATGATACTTTGTAGCTAAAGCAATTAATATTCTGATAGTATTCAATTTAGCTACTGGTGCAAATGTTTCAGCATATTCAATACCTTTTGTTTGTGAATACCCCTTTGCAACCAATCTAGCCTTATATTTGTCTATACTACCATCTAACTTAAATTTGGGTTTGTATATCCATTTGCATCCAATGAGATTTTTATGATTAGGCAATTCAGTTAATTCCAAAGTATTATTTTTCATTATTGATTCATATTCTTCTTCCATTTCATTTCGTCATTCATCATGTTCATTAGCTTCATCAAAACTCATGGGTTCTATGACAGTTGAAATGATACTCATTAGGGCATAGTCTCTATACCTCTCAGGGAGCCAAATCTATCGTGAAGATCTACTCAACTGATTATCTTCCTCCCCACTTTGTGAAGATCTATCTTCACCTCTAGGTGAACTATGATTGCTTGAATTGTCCATATCACTGAGTCCTTCTTACTGCTGCTGCTATTGTTGCTGTGGTTGTGGCTGCTGATGTTGTCGTTGCGGTTGTGGTTACTGCTGCTATGGTGGATGTTGCTCTTATTTACCTCCTCCATCAATAATTCTATGTCATTCCTCATGACTATTGTCGTCATGATTTCCTTCTTCCTGCTCATGGAAAACTACATCTCTACTTGAAAATACTTTGTGAGTAGCAGGATCAAACAGTTTGTATGCTTTGAATTCAAAACAGTACCCAATGAAAATACATTTAATGGATTTAGCATCCATTTTCTTCCTATTCTCCTTTGGAATATGAGCAAAGGCCTTACGCCCAAATACTTTCAAATTATGAACTACAGGTTTGGAACCATACAAGGCTTCGAAAGGAGTAACATTATCAAGACACCTTGTTGGACTTCTATTCTTTAAATAAACTGCATTATTTATGGCTTCAACCCAAAATGCATTCGAGAGGTTCTTACCTTTCATCATACTGCGTGCACACTCTACCATAGTTCTGTTTTTCCTTTTAATGACTTCGTTCTGCTGTGGAGTGTGAGGTACTGTAAACTATTGTATTGTTCCATGATATTTTCTATATTTGTTGAAGTCCCCTGATTTATACTCTCCCCCCTTGATATGAATGGAGGATTTTGATGGATTTTCCTGTCTTCTTTTCCACCTTGGTTCTGAATTCCTTAAAGTACTCGAGAACATCACTTTTTCGTCTAAGGAAGTAAACCCATGTGTATCTAGTGCAATCATCAATAAATAACAGAAAGTAAAATGCACCTCCTAAAGACCTTGTCTGCATAGGCCCACAAACATCAGTATGCACAAGATCTAACACATCTCTTCTTCTTATTAGGATTAGAGGGGAATTCATCTCTGTGCATATTTCCTAATGCACATCCATCACACACAACATTCTCATTCTTTAACATGGAAAGTCCTTCAACCATATTCTTTTTCTGTAATAACAATAAATTAGGATGATTGATGTGTCCATACCTTTGATTCCAAAGAATATCTATTGGCATAGTTCCAGAAGTCAGTGTATGATGTGCTTTGCTGGTAACATCAAGTTTGTATAGGCCTCCTGCTTTGACTCCCATTGCAACAGTTTTGAAATGGTCCAGCAGATCCTTCACTATGCAATAATTCTTGAAGAACTCAACCTTCAAGTCCTGATCTATAATGGTGGACACAGAGATCAAATTTTTCTTTACTCCTGGCACATAAACAACATTACGAATGTGACGAACTGTACCATTTGACAATGTTACAATAATGTCTCCATATCCCTTGATTTGATGAGCGCAATCATCACCAAGATAGATACTGACTCTATTATGTGTTTCTTTAAAATTAGTATACCACATCTTATTGCATGTCATATGTACTGATGCTCCATAATCCACAAACTAGGCATCAGAATCATCCGTTTCAGCACATAAAGCAATGTTAAACACAAGCAGCCTAAGATCCCATGAATCAAAATTTGGGGGTTCATCAATATCATCACTAGGAATAAATAAGTTGAGATCATGATTTGACATATTTTCTGCATAATGACCTGAATGTGTTCTAGGTTTGTTCCTAGCCTCATCACTTTTCTTCTTATGATAGTCTTTAACAATGTGTCCAAGTCGACCATAATAAAAATAACTCTTTGACTCATTCCGGTCAGATTGCATACCTTGATTTGGAGATTGTCTTCTCTACGATGAACTGCCTCTCTGCCATGAACCGCCTCTCTGCCATGAACTGCCTCCTCTACCTCTTTCTCTTGATCTCCATCTCACAAATCTTTTATTTTACCACAGTGCGAAATATTTATTTTGAGGCTTTAAATTCCCGTGCCTCTCTTCCTCTTGCAACAAAATACCTGTCAGTTCTTCAAATGTAGGAGGTTTTTCCCTTGCTGCAAGACCTGTTATGAACATCTAATAATCTTCTAGCATACCATTTAAGGTAATAGTGACCAGATTAGTGTTGGAAACAGTGTCACCTATATTTACTAATTTGTCTTTCACCTCTTTAATGCGACCCAAAAATGAACTAACAGATTCATTTCCATCCATCTTAATGCCTAGCAATTTAGTTTTTAGGAACAAAATGCGATTTGTGTTGCTAGTTTCATACAATGCTTTAAGCATTGTCCATGTTTCAGTAGATGTTGTAGCTTCTCTAATATGTGGAATTATGTAATCTTTAACAAACATGCACAACAGTACCTTGGCCTTGTTTTTGCGCTTCTCCCAATCTTGGATCTGTGATTTTATCGCACCTACAGTTGCATCAGGTTTCACTTCAGTTCCCTTTGCAATGTTCCAGATGCCATAGCCTTCCATGAGCATCTGCATCTTGAATTTTCAGTTAATGAAATTTGAGCCATCTAACTTGTTCGCTTCATTGAGGTAAGTCTCTAGCAGCGGATTCACCATTGCTGCAATTTAGTCTCTGCAAGTGAATCACCAAGGATATGAAATTTATCGTCGCTCTGCTTTTGGATACCACCAATCCGTCTCAATCTTGACTCTTAGTTTCAGGGATGATTTTAGGGGCTAAATTTCGCTCATGGGCTAATTTTCCATGGTTTTTCCCAAAAAATGATTCGCCCAAATTCTATAGGATAAACTTATTTTACCTTTAAAATCGCCAAAATTTTATTCAAACTATATAAAATCCTTATAAATTTGAATATTTTTACAAAAATATCGCCAAACATTTTATAGTTGGAATATGAAGGATTAGTAACATTCGCCAAGGTTACTACATTTTAAAATAAATTTCCATCCTCAAAATTATCCTTGCTTAGTTTTCTTAAAAAAAATATAAAGAAACTTTAAAAGAAAATCTTAACACCACTCTATGTATTAAAAAAATAAGTTCCCTACAAGGACCCCCTTTTTGTTTTAATACAAATGCATGCATCCACTTTTACATCATGCATAAAAAAAAACTCATGCTCATTTATATAAAAGACTCTCATGTAAAAAGCTCACACTCATATGTATAAAAATGAATTTAAATTTCGTAAACGAAATCCTTTTTAATACACACATCCACTTTCAATAACCCTCACTCATTAATAATAATAAAGGTTATTTAATATGAAAACTAATATGTGAAAATGCATGCAGACTACCTCTATGCATGGATTCAAACTCTACCTTTTCAAACTCGTGCTTCATGGTTTCCACAAAGAAATCTTTCTCACCGCAGGTGCCCCCCCCCTCAAAGAAAGAGTAATATCTACTTCTCCTTATCACCTCACGCAGCCCAAGAACATTCCTCACGCTATCCACTTGACTTGAGCAAACACAAGTGTTTCCGTAGCTCATGCTACAATAGACTGTGGGGAGTTTGCACCTCATGAGCACTAGTGTTGCAGAAATTGTTAAAGATGTTCGTATTGTAATTTCAACTAGACTGCGAAAATTTTAGTTTTTCAGTTGTGCATAAAGGGCGAGTAGTATGTTCTCACACATTCAAGATGAGGGACCTGCGAACTTCTATGAATTTCCGCACTTCACTCCTGTGGCTCTGATACCAAGTTAAAATATGAGAAACAAACACACACCAGTGAGACTACGCTCACTTTTATGTTGAATGAAGATTGATTACATAATTATATAGGAAACTAACCTACTTAGTTGGTTACATGCAAACCATAGACAGCTAGACTCCACAGACACTGAAATAGACTTCAACTACGAAGTGACTCTTAGAATTGACTCTTACTCCATTATTTCCAAGTATCTGCTCACTTTGGGTGGTCTAGTCCAAGGGATGCCCAATGCGCCTCAAAAAATGCAATGAAATGATGGTGTAAATCAATAATTGTTTGTGTAGACTCGTATTCTCTGCAGTAATTATTTGGAAAACATGATTGCAATTATTAATGGCGTTGATGCTAATTGACAATTTCTACGTATGATGATGGATGACGAGTTTTTATTGGCTTTGATGCTTCTCGACCATTTCGAATTCGAATTCTTTTGAGGAGTTTTTATATAGTGAGATAAATATTTAATATATAGTGAGATAAATATTTAATAATGAAATAGTATTAATGTAAATTTATATCATATTATATATTTCTCTACGGTTTTGAATGAGAATACTACTTCTCTGTAGTTTTGAATGAGAATACTATTTTTCTGGGGTTTTGAAAGGGAACAATATTTCTCGGTGGTTCTATGGTTTTGAAATTATTTGTTGTCTTGAAATTATTTCTCTGTGGTTTTTCATAATACTACTTCTCTGTTGTTTTGAACGAGATTTTTTTTTTTTTTTAAGGAGATAATTTATTTATAAGATTTTATATCTCGAGTTTTGAACGGAAATAAATTTGACTTTTACCTTTTTACCCAGGTTTCTCTGGATTTCTCTCTGGTTTTGAACGGGAATAATACATCTATTTGATTTTTACCTTTTTTACCGTCCGTACTTCTCTGGGGTTTTAGGAAATTATTTTTGGCTTCTTCAATGGGTTCAATTTTAATTTTACATAAAGAGATTTAAATATATTTTATTTATTATTTATTTTAAGTTTCATAAGTAAAAGTTGATTTGAGAGATAGTCAATCCATAATATTACATAATATTAATTGTTACATTTTTTGTTCTCTTCTTTTCAATATGAGCACTCCACCACCTATTCCAAAAGCTCATCCTAAAAAGGGGAGGCCCTCCAAAATCACCCTAGAGATCCTTTACAATTATATGGAATCAGTAGAAAAAAGAAGAGAAGAGAGAGATGCCAAAATCCAAAAAGAGTTAGAAACATTAGAAAAAATGAGTGAAGAAAGTGACGTAAAACTCCAAATAGAGCTAGAAGCAATGATTGATAAAAAAATTAAAGATACCATTCAAAATCAAATAGAAGATAGATTCCTAGGGTTCAAGAGTGAATTGCACACAATGAAGGATAAAATTCAAGAAATGGAAAAACATAAACATTCAACCCAAGAAGGAGGGGTTGAAGAAAATTGCAACTTGAGAGATATGATTAAAGAGATAGAAGAAAAACTAACCAACAATTTGACCCTCAGTAATATGGAAAACAAATTGGATATCAAACCCATGAAAGAGAAAATGAATAATCTAATTGAACTAGACCATGAGCGTAACAAAAGAGCCTTGAACCTCATAATTTTTGGCATAAATGAACAACAAGAGGAGGATATGCTAAAAATAGTAAAAGAAGAATTAAAAAATAAATCACAAATTGATACAACTTACATCATAGAACCAAACAGGCTAGGAAAAATAATTGATCAAAAAAGATAGGTTGATCCGTGTCAAAGTAAGTTGTAATGACCATAAATATAGCATACTTAGTAAATCTCCGAGCTTAAAAGGGTCAAGAATATTTATAAATGAAGACCTCATTCTTGAAGACGAAGCTGAATTAAGGAAGGAAGTTCAAAAGGTAAAAGAAGTCAGGAAAGAAGGAAAATGGGCAATTATTAGAAATCAAAAAGCTATTGTTAGGGATAGAGACTAGAAGGATAATAATAAATAGGAATTTGAGACACTCAAGATCCTTTTAAAGGTCCTATAATTAATATATTTTGAAATCCATTTTAGATTATTTTGAATTTTGATAAAACTTTAAAGTTTAACTATTAATATTGTATAATCTATTTCAATTTTTTGGGTGATATAGAGTTCTATGGCTATACATAAAAAAAAAGTGGTCCAATTTCTTTTTATTGTAATTAAAGTCTATGGATATTTCTTTTTATGGTAATTAAATTTTATTAATATATTTTGAAATCCATTTTGAATTTTAATAAAACTTTAAACTTTAAATATTAATATTGTATAATATATTTCAATTTTTGGGGTGATCTAGAGTTCTATTGCTATACATAAATCAAAAGTAGTTAAATTTATTTTTATTGTAATTAAAGTTTATTAATATATTTTGAAATCCATTTTGAATTTTTTTGAATTTTGATAAAACTTTAAAGTTTGGGGTAATCTCGAGATCTATAGCTATACATAAAGAATCACAAGTAAAATTCTAAAGAATCACAGGTAATCATTAACCCTCTTAAGGTATGATAGACCAATCGATCTTAGTGGATGTTAATCATCATCATCATCATCATGATTTTAACATCAAATTTATTAAAAAACAAAAAAAAGTTTATAAGAAATGGTATTACACAAAATTGTTCTTATTGGTATATTTATTTGTTAATGATATATTTTAATTTGTACAACATATTATATTGGATTTATATATAATTATATTTGCGTTACACATATTAGGTAAAATGTTTCTTTCCTATATGATAAATGGGAAATTAAAATTCAAAACAATTATTATTAATGTGTATTTTATTAAACAATAATATAATAATAATATAATATATTTTTATTATGTTAAATATTAAAATAGCATGGATGAAATTTGCATATACCAAGTTAAAGGTAGTGTATAGTTGTGAGGGCAAGGTATCTGGTACAATTTAGAATGTTTTTGGTTATTTTTTTATTTTTATTTTTATTTTTAAATTTAGAAGTAATGTGTGCAGAGTAGATATCAATTGTTGAGATTGCATAATCCAGATGCACTAGGGGTTTTTGAAAACACTAAATCTAATTTTATAATAAAAAATACAAATATTTTTTATAGTAGAATTTTAGTGATGATTAGTGGGAAAATTTCAAATTGTATTACATTTAGACTGGTTTCTTATTTAACATATAAAGAGAAGATAACAAATCATTGAATTGAAATTTAAGATTTTTTCTCTACTAGTTGAATTTGTTATTGTTTTTTTTTTTTAATCTAGGAAATTAGTAATTGGTCAAGATTAGTCTAGGCTAGGGCCTAGCAAAGAACTTATGATTTAACAACCTGGAAAATATGTAGCCTCATTACGACATGCCAAAATCTCATTAGAAATTTGAATTTGACTAGAAAAATAAATTCATATGGAAGGTCAAATAGAAATTGACAATAAAATAACATAGTTCTAGAGTTCATATGGAAGGCCAAGAGAAATTGGCAATAAAATAACATACATATTTATAGAGGATTAAGAAGAAGAAGAAAAAAAGAAAGAACAATTAAAAGACCATTGAATATAAGTAGAAGGAAGATTGAATTAATACAAATGTTTTAAGTTAAAATTTCTAACAAATCTATAATGGAAAAAGGAGGAAGATGCATACTTCCACAGGATTAAGAATAAGAAGAAAAGAAAGAACAATTAGAAGAGGATTAAATATAAGTAGAAGGAAGATTGAATTGATACAAGTGTTATAAGTTAAAATTTCCAAAAGTCTATAATGAAAAAGGAGGAAGATGTTATGGAAGAGAGGTGAAATATTTCATCGTACATGTTTTCATTGTGACACATTTGGGCACATGAGAATTGACATGATGGAAGAAGAAATGATGCAAATTGATAGGAATGTTCTTGGTGTTCTGTTTGCTTAAACATAATGTTTAAATTTATTAATAATATTAAGGGTGAGTGAAAACTAATGATTGTCTCCTTCAACATTTTAGATGTAATAGAAATAAAAAAAAGAAAACATTTTTGGACTTGAAGTGATATTTTGATATACCTACACAATGAATCTTGATTTTGTATAAGAAGATTAAAAATATAACTTTTTTGAATACATAAATTTTATATGTTGAATTTTTTCATTACTATATCAATTTAGGTTTTTTATAACATTGACATCGCTTATTTTGTGGAGAAAATAAGCTATATGTAGGTGTTGGTTGGTTTAGTACCTAAATGAGGGAACCAATATATACAAATTGGTATACATGTAAATGAAAAATAGTACTAGTGTGGGTAAATTTTTCCCAAATGTTTTAGGATTGTTTTATACATTATTTAAATTAATGAACCCATTAAACATAAAAAAAAAAATTAGTATGTAAGTGTTGGTGAAATATCTGAAGGTCTTAACATGATGAAAATGTTTTTTTTTTTGTTTTTTTTTTTCCTT
>JASDQU010013824.1:19482-39186 GCA_032191745.1 Picea mariana | reverse complement strand
TTTTTTCCTGCCATGTATACAGAAACTGATTTCATCTATTCTAATCAGAGAGACGATGGCTATCAGTGGCAAAAATATGGGCAAAAGATGATAAAAAACAATCCACTTCCAAGATCTTATTACAAATGTGCTTGGGCGCCCCGTTGCCCACTTAAAAAATAGGTTCGACCTCGTTCTTTTCCCAAAATAAATCTTCTCTTGATAGTCTAGTTGACTATGAAATACATACAAGGTCCCTCGCTAACATAAATATGTTAAAATCATTGCGGATTTTGAGCAGGTTCAGAGATGCGCCGAAGACCCGACAATTGTAATAACAAGCTACGAAGGCGAACACACCCATTCTTTGAGTCTTTTGGCTATGCCTGCTATGCATGTTGGCTCATCAAACTAGCTCATACGTGAGGGGATGATTACTGAAACTTCTGTTGCAGACAACCAATTTATACCCTGCATTGGTATAATATCGACCTCAAGCCGGTTTCCCACAATCACTGTCGACCTCACACAGAACTGACCAAACTCAGGATTACAGTTACTTTTAGCGCCAGGCAGCTTCCATCACTCGAATCCATTGTCTAAAAAAATGGGCCAGGATCACTTATCAATCATGCACGATTCTGTGGCTTCTATAAAGGAAGATCCCAACTTCACTGCAGCCCTGGCCGGAGCCATAGAGGGCTATCTGAGTTAAAATATGAGAAACAAACACACACCTGTGAGGCTATGCTCACTTCTATGTTGAATGGAGAGTGATTACATAATTATATAGGAAACTAACCTACTTAGTCGGTTACATGAAAACCACATATAACTAGACTCCACACAGTGAAGTAGACTTCAACTATGAACTGACTCTTAGAACTTACTCTTACTCCATTATTTCCAAGTCTCCCCCTTAATGGAGAATGAATTGACTTCTACACCTAACATCTCCCACAGCTCAAGCTTAATCTTTTCAAGAGGCTTAGTGAAAATATCAGCAACATTTTCACTAGTATTACAATACATAAGAGCTATTTCATTTCACTGCAACTTCAACATGCTTTGTCCTTGCATGAAAAATCAGATTCTTCGCAATATTGATTCAACTTTGATTATTACATTTGATCATCGTAGGTTCCTTTCGTTCCTCTCCAACATCTTCAAGAAGTCTTCTTAACCAAACAACTTCACAAGTTGTTGCACACAAGGATTTATAATCTGCTTCAGTAGAAGACAAAGATATAGTAGGCTACTTTTTACCATGAAACAACCTGAATCCAATGCCAAACGCATATCTAGTGGTTGATCTTCGATCATCCGGATTGCCAGCCCAATCAGAATCTGAGTAACCTATCAACTCAACATCAAATGCATCAGTATATTTAATACCATAATCAATTGTTCCTCTTAGATACCCGAGTACTACCTTTGTTTCATTCCAATGGATTTCATGAGGTTTCACCATAAACTGACTTAACACACTCACAAAATATGCAATATCTCGTTGTGGTGAGATAATTCAAACTACCCACCATCTGTCTATACATAGTGCCATTCACCTCCTTTGAACCATCATCACAAGAAAGTTTTACATTTTGCTGCATGGGAACAATAGAAGACTTACACTGATCCATTTTAAATATCTTAAGTACGTCTCTGATATACTTACTCTGACAAACAAAATTTTGGCATGCATTTCTTCAAACTTCAAGACCTAGGCAGTAATGTAACTTACCAAGATCTTTCATTTCGAATACCTGTGACTGCTCCTTGATTTCATAAATTAATTTCTCTACATTTCCTGTAATTATCAAATCATCAACATATAAGAAAATCAATAGTATATACCCCTTCTCATCAAATTTGGTATACATATTTGGATCACTTTTGCTCCTCATAAAACCCTGTTGAAAAAAGAAAGAGTCTATATTCTCATACCATGACCTAGGTGATTGTTTTAGTCCATACAATGATTTCTTTAACTTACACACCAAGTGTTCTTTCCCTTTTTCCACAAACCCTTCAGGCTGAGTAAGGAAAATCTCTTCCTTTAACTCACCATTTAAAAATGCAAATTTAACATCTAACTGGTGTAGCTTCCAATGATACTTTGTAGCTAAAGCAATTAATATTCTGATAGTATTCAATTTAGCTATTGGTGCAAATGTTTCAGCATATTCAATACCTTTTGTTTGTGAATATCCCTTTGCAACCAGTCTAGCCTTATATTTGTCTATACTACTATCTGATTTAAATTTGGGTTTGTATATCCATTTGCATCCAATGAGATTTTTATGTTTAGGCAATTCAGTTAATTCCAAAGTATTATTTTTCATTATAGATTCATATTCTTCTTCCATTTCATTTCGTCATTCATCATGTTTATTATCTTCATCAAAACTCATGGGTTCTATGATAGTTGAAATGCTACTCATTAGGGCATAGTCTCTATACCTCTCAGAGAGCCAAATCTATCGTGAAGATCTACTCAACTGATTATCTTCCTCCCCACTTTGTGAAGATCTATCTTCACCTCTAGGTGAACTATGATTGCTTGAATTGTCCATATCACTGAGTCCTTCTTACTGCTGTTGCTGCTATTGTTGTGGTTGTGGCTGCTTATGTTGTCGTTGCGGTGGTGGTTACTGCTGCTATGGTGGATGTTTCTCTTATTTACCTTCTCCATCAAGAATTCTATGTCATTCCTCACGACTATTGTCGTCATGATTTCATGCTTCCTGCTCATGGAAAAGTACATCTCTACTTGCAAATACTTTGTGAGTAGCAGGATCAAACAGTTTGTATGCTTTGAATTCAAAACAGTACCCAATGAAAATACATTTAATGGCTTTAACATCCATTTTCTTCCTATTCTCCTTTGGAATATGAGCAAAGGCCTTACGCCCAAATACTTTCAAATTATGAACTGCAGGTTTGGAACCATACAAGGCTTCGAAAGGAGTAACATTATCAAGACACCTTGTTGGACTTCTATTCTTTAAATAAACTGCATTATTTATGGCTTCAACCCAAAATGCATTCGAGAGGTTCTTACCTTTCATCATATTGCGTGCACACTCTACCATAGTTCTGTTTTTCCTTTTAATGACTCTGTTCTGTTGTGGAGTGTGAGGTACTGTAAACTGTTGTATTGTTCCATGATATTTTCTATATTTGTTGCAGTCCCCTGATTTATACTCTCCCCTTGATATGAATGGAGGATTTTGATGGATTTCCATGTCTTCTTTTCCACCTTGGTTCTGAATTCCTTAAAGTACTCGAGAACATCACTTTTTCTTCTAAGGAAGTAAACCCATGTGTATCTAGTGCAATCATCAATAAATAACAGAAAGTAAAATGCACCTCCTAAAGACCTAGTCTGCATAGGCCCACAAACATCAGTATGCACAAGATCTAACACATCTCTTCTTCTTATTAGGATTAGAGGGGAATTCATCTCTGTGCATCTTTCCTAATGCACATCCATCACACACAACATTCTCATTCTTTAACATGGAAAGTCCTTCAGCCATATTCTTTTTCTGTAATAATAATAAATTAGGATGATTGATGTGTCCATACCTTTGATTCCAAGGAATATCTATTGTCATAGTTCCAGAAGTCAGTGCATGATGTGCTTTGCAGGTAACATCAAGTTTGTACAGGCCTCCTACTCTGACTCCCATTGCAACAGTTTTGAAATGGTCCAACAGATCCTTCACTATGCAATAATTCTTGAAGAACTCAACGTTCAAGTCCTGATCTATAATGGTGGACACAGAGATCAAACTTTTCTTTACTCCTGGCACATAAACAACATTGTGAATGTGACGAACTATACCATTTGACAATGTTACAAGAATGTCTCCATATCCCTTGATTTGATGAGTGCAATCATCACCAAGATATATACTGGCTCCATTATGTGTTTCTTTAAAATTAGTATACCACATCTTATTGCATGTCATATGTACTGATGCTCCATAATCCTCAAACTAGGCATCATAATCATCCGTTTCAGCACATAAAGCAACATTAAACACAAGCAGCCTAAGATCCCATGAATCAAAATTTGGGGGTTCATCAATATCATCACTAGGAATAAATAAGCTAAGATCATGATTTGATATTTTTTCTGCATAATGACCTGAATGTGTTCTAGGTTTGTTCCTAGCCTCATCACTTTTCTTCTTATGATAGTCTTTAACAATATGTCCAAGTCGACCACAATAAAAACAACTCTTTGACTCATTCTGGTCAGATTGCATACCTTGATTTGGAGATTGTCTTCTCTACGATGAACTGCCTCTCTGCCATGAACCGCCTCTTTGCCATGAACTGCCTCCTCTACCTCTTTCTCTTGATCTCCATCTCGCAGATCTTTTATTTTACCACAGTGCCAAATATTGATTTTGAGGCTTCAAATTCCCGCGCCTCTCTTCCTCTTGCAACAAAATACCTGTCAGTTCTTCAAACGTAGGAGGTTTTTCCCTTGCTGCAAGACCTGTTATGAACATCTGATAATATTCTAGCATATCATTTAAGGTAATAGTGACCAAATTAGTGTTGGAAACAGTTTCACCTATATTTACTAATTTGTCTTTCACCTCTTTAATGCGACCCAAAAATGAACTAACATATTCATTTCCATCCATCTTAATGCCTAGCAATTTAGTTTTCAGGAACAAAATGTGATTTGTGTTGCTAGTTTCATACAATGCTTTAAGCATTGTCCATGTTTCAGTAGATGTTGTAGCTTCTCTAATATGTGGAATTATGCAATCTTTAACAAACATGCGCAACAGTACCTTGGCCTCGTTTTCGTGCTTCTCCCAATCTTCTATCTTTGATGTTATCGCACCTACAATCACATCAGGTTTCACTTCAGTTCCCTTTGCAATGTTCTAGACACCATAGCCTTCCATGAGCGTCTGCATCTTGAATTTCCAGTTAATGAAATTTGAGCCATCTAACTTGTTTGCTTCATTGAGGTAGGTCTCTGGTAGTGGATTCACCATTGCTGCAATTTAGTCTCTGCAAGTGAATCACCAAGGATATGAAATTTCTCGTCGCTCTGCTTTTGGATACCACCAATCCGTCTCAATCTTGACTCTTAGTTTTAGGGATGATTTTATGGGCTAAATTTCGCTCATGGGCTAATTTTCCATGGTTTTTCCCAAAAAATGATTCGTTCAAATTTTATAGGATAAACTTATTTTACCTTAAAAATCACCAAAATTTTATTCAAACTATATAAAATCCTTATAAATTTGAATATTTTTACCAAAACATGGCCAAACATTTTATAGTTGGAATATGAAGGATTAGTAAGATTCGCCAAGGTTACTACATTTTAAAATAAATTTCCATCCTTAAAATTATCCTTGCTTAGTTTTCTTAAAATAAATATAAAGAAACCTTAAAAGAAAATCTTAACACCACTCTATGTATTAAAAAAATAAGTTCCCTACAAGGACCCCCCCTTTTTTTTAATACACATGCATGCATCCACTTTTAAATCATGCATAAAAAAAACTCATGCTCATTTATATAAAAAACTCTCATGTAAAAAGCTCACACTGATATGTATAAAAATGAATTTAAATTTCTTAAAAGAAATCCTTTTTAATACACACATCCACTTTCAATAACCCTCACTCATTAATAATAATAAAGGTTATTTAATATGAAAACTAATATCTGAAAATGCATGCAGACTACCTCCATGCATGCATTCAAACTCTACCTTTTCAAACTCGTGCTTCATGGTTTCCACAAAGAAATATTTCTCACCGCAGGTGGCCCCCCCTCAAAGAAAGAGTAATCGCTACTTCTCCTTATCACCTCACGCAGCCCAAGAACATTCCTCACGCTATCCACTTGACTTGAGAAAACACAAGTGTTTCCGCAGCTCATGCTACAATAGAGTGTGGGGAGTCCGCACCTCATGAGCACTAGTGTTGCGGAAATTGTTAAAGATGTTCGTACTGTAATTTCAACTAGACTGCGAAAATTTTAGTTTTTCAGTTGTGCATAAAGGGCGAGTAGTATGTTCTCACACATTCAAGATGAGGGACCTGCGAACTTCTATGAATTTCTGCACTTCACTCCCGTGGCTCTGATACCAAGTTAAAATATGAGAAACAAACACACACCGGTGAGACTACGCTCACTTCTATGTTGAATGAAGATTGATTACATAATTATATAGGAAACTAACCTACTTAGTCGGTTACATGCAAACCATAGACAGCTAGACTCCACAGACACTAAAATAGACTTCAACTACGAAGTGACTCTTAGAATTGACTCTTACTCCATTATTTCCAAGTATCTGCTCACTTTGGGTGGTCCAGTCCAAGGGATGCCCAATCTGCCTCCAAAAACGCAATGCAATGATGGTGTAAATCAATAATTGTTTGTGTAGACTCGTATTCTCTACAGTAATTATTTGGAAAACATGATTGCAATTATTAATGGCGTTGATGCTAATTGACAATTTCTACGTATGATGATGGATGATGATTTTTTATTGGCCTTGATGCTTCTCGACCATTTCGAATTCGAATTCTTTTGAGGAGTTTTTATATAGTGAGATAAATATTTAATAATGAAATAGTATTAATGTAAATTTATATCATATTATATATTTCTCTACGGTTTTGAACGAGAATACTACTTCTTTGTGGTTTTGAATGAGAATACTACTTTTTTGGGGTTTTGAAAGGGAACAATATTTCTCAGTGGTTCTATGGTTTTGAAATTATTTGTTGTCTTGAAATTATTTCTCTGCGGTTTTTCAATGGGAATACTACTTTTTTGAATGAGATTTTTTTTTTTTTTAAGGAGATAAGTTATTCATAAGATTTTATATCTCGGGTTTTGAACGAAAATAACTTTGAATTTTACCTTTTTTACCCAGGTTTCTCTGGACTTCTCTCTGGTTTTGAACGGGAATAATACTTCTATTTGATTTTTACCTTTTTTACCGTCCGTACTTCTTTGGGGTTTTAGGAAATTATTTTTGGCTTCTTCAATGGGTTCAGTTTTAATTTTACATAAATAGATTTAAATATATTTTATTTATTATTTATTTTAAGTTTCATAAGTAAAAGTTGATTTGAGAGATAGTCAATCCATAATATTACATAATATTAATTGTTACATTTTTTGTTCTCTTCTTTTCAATATGAGCACTCCACCACCTATTCCAAAAGCTCATCCTAACAAGGGGAGACCCCCCAAAATCACCCTAGAGATTCTTTACAATTATATGGAATCAGTAGAAAAAAGAAGAGAAGAGAGAGATGCCAAAATCCAAATAGAGTTAGAAACATTAGAAAAAAGGAGTGTAGAAAGTGACGTAAAACTCCAAATAGAGCTAGAGGCAATGATTGATAAAAAAATTAAAGATACCATTCAAAATCAAATAGAAGATAGATTCTTAGGGTTCGAGAGTGAATTGCACACAATGAAGGATAAAATTCAAGAAATGGAAAAACCTAAAAAATCAACCCAAGAAGGAGGGGTTGAAAAAAATTACAACTTGAGAGATAGGATTAAAGAGATAGAAGAAAAACTAACCAACAATTTGACCCTCAGTAATATGGAAAACAAATTGGATATCAAACCCATGAAAGAGGAAATGAATAAGCTAATTGAACTAGACCATGAGCGTAACAAAAGAGCCTTGAACCTCATAATTTTTGGCATAAAAGAACAACAAGAGGAGGATATGCTAAAAATAGTAAAAGAAGAATTAAAAAATAAATCACAAATTGATACAACTTACATCATAGAAGCAAATAGGCTAGGAAAAATAATTGATCAAAAAAGATAGGTTGATCCGTGTCAAACTAAGTTGTAATGACCATAAATATAGCATACTTAGTAAATCTCTGAGCTTAAAAGGGTCAAGAATATTTATAAATGAAGACCTCATTCCTGAAGACGAAGCTGAATTAAGGAAGGATGTTCAAAAGGTAAAAGAAGCCAGGAAAGAAGGAAAATGGGCAATAATTATAAATCAAAAAGCTATTGTTAGGGATAGAGACTAGAAGGATAATAATAAATAGGAATTTGAGACACTCAGGATCCTTTAAAAGGTCCTATAATTAATATATTTTGAAATCCATTTCAGATTATTTTGAATTTTGATAAAACTTTAAAGTTTAACTATTAATATTGTATAATCTATTTCAATTTTTTGGGTAATCTAGAGTTCTATGGCTATACATAAAGAAAAAGTGGTCCAATTTCTTTTTATTGTAATTAAAGTTTATTAATATTTCTTTTTATGGTAATTAAATTTTATTAATATATTTTGAAATCCATTTTGAATTTTAATAAAACTTTAAACTTTAAATATTAATATTGTATAATCTATTTCAATTTTTGGGGTGATCTAGAGTTCTATTGCTATACATAAATCAAAAGTAGTTAAATTTCTTTTTATTGTAATTAAAGTTTATTAATATATTTTGAAATCCATTTTGAATTTTTTTGAATTTTGATAAAACTTTAAAGTTTGGGGTAATCTCGAGTTCTATAGCTATACATAAAGAATCACAAGTAAAATTCTAAAGAATCACAAGTAATCATTTACCCTCTTAAGGTACGATAGACCAATATATATAATTATATTTGAGTTACACATATTAGGTAAAATGTTTCTTTCCTATATGATAACTGGAAAATTAAAATTCAAAACAATTATTATTAATGTGTATTTTATTAAACAATAATATAATAATAATATATTTTTATTATGTTAACTAATAAAATAGCATGGATGAAATTTGCATATACCAAGTTAAAGGTAGTGTATAGTTGTGAGGGCAAGGTATCTGATATAATTTAGAATGTTTTTGGTTATTTTTTTATTTTTATTTTTATTTTTAAATTTAGAAGAATTGTTGGCAGAGTAGATATCAATTGTTGAGATTGCATAATTCAGATGCACTAGGGGTTTTTGAAAACACTAAATCTAATTTTATAATAAAAAATACAAATATTTTTTATAGTAGAATTTTAGGGATGATTAGTGGGAAAATTTCAAATTGTATTACATTTAGACTGGTTTCTTATTTAACATATAAAGAGAAGATAACAAATCATTGAATTGAAATTTACTATTTTTTCTCTACTAGTTGAATTTGTTATTGGTTTTTTTTTTAATCTAGGAAATTAGTAATTGGTCAAGATTAGTCTAGGCTAATGCCTAGCAAAGAACTTATGATTTAACAACCTGGAAAATATGTAGCCTTATTACAACATGCCAAAATCTCATTAGAAATTTGAATTTGACTAGAAAAATAAATGCATATGGAAGGTCAAATAGAAATTGACAATAAAATAACATAGTTCTAGAGTTCATATGGAAGGCCAAAGAGAAATTGGCAATAAAATAACATACATAGTTCTCTAGCAATAAAATAACATACATAGTTATAGAGGATTAAGAATAAGAAGAAGAAAAGAAAGAACAATTAAAAGACCATTAAATATAAGTAGAAAGAAGATTGAATTAATACAAATGTTTTAAGTTAAAATTTCTAACAAATCTATAATGGAAAAAGGAGGAAGATGTATACTTCCACATGATTAAGAATAAGAAGAAAAGAAAGAACAATTAGAAGAGGATTAAATATAAGTAGAAGGAAGATTGAATTGATACAAGTGTTATAAGTTAAAATTTCCAAAAGTCTATAATGAAAAAGGAGGAAGATGTTATGGAAGAGAGGTGAAATATTTCATGGTACAAGTTTTCATTGTGACACATTTGAGCACATGAGAATTGACATGATGGAAGAAGAAATGATGCAAATTGATAGGAATGTTCTTGGTGTTCTGTTTGCTTAAACATAATGTTTAAATTTATTAATAATATTAAGGGTGAGTGAAAACTAATGATGATCTCCTTCGACACTTTAGATGTAATAGAAATAAAAAAAAAGAAAACAGAAGTGATATTTTGATATACCTACACAATGAATCTTGATTTTGTATAAGAAGATTAAAAATATAACTTTTTTGAATACATAATTTTTATATGTTGAATTTTTTCATTACTATATCAATTTAGGTTTTTTCTAACATTGACATCGCTTATTTTGTGGAGAAAATAAGCTATATGTAGGTGTTGGTTGGTTTAGTACCTAAATGAGGGAACCAATATATACAAATTGATATACATGTAAATGAAAAATAGTACTAGTGTGGGTAAATTTTTCCCAAATGTTTTAGGATTGTTTTATAGATTATTTAAATTAATAAACCCATTAAACATAAAAAAAAATTAGTATGTAAGTGTTGGTGAAATATTTGAAGGTATTAACATGATGAAAATGTTTTGTTTTGTTTTTTTCCTTTTAGTATGTAATGACCAATCTCTAGTACTACAACACATAATTTTTTTTTGAAATCATCAAGAAATGAAAAAGTTATAGGAGAAACATTAGCAATGTATTTTTGGATTTAATGATTTAGATCTCTCTCTCTCTCTCTCTCTCTCTCTCTCACACACACACACACACACACACACACACACACACAAACACACACACACACACACATGGACAATTCTTTAAATGTCCGCAATTTCATCATATATGAGTATTTGAAAGATAATGCAATGCTTTGTGAAACACAACATATTGAAAAGAAGAAAAAAATGTTAAATTTACTATGTTTATACATTCGATACCACCATTGTATTACCCTACTCCTACATTTTTAATTTTGTTNACACACACACACACACACATGGACAATTCTTTAAATGTCCGCAATTTCATCATATATGAGTATTTGAAAGATAATGCAATGCTTTGTGAAACACAACATATTGAAAAGAAGAAAAAAAATGTTAAATTTACTATGTTTATACATTCGATACCACCATTGTATTACCCTACTCCTACATTTTTAATTTTGTTTGAACAAAACATGCATATGATTTTACTTAATAAAAATGTGTGCATGATTTTACTCAATGAAATTGTATGTGTGATATTGAAATAATGGAATATAGAAAGACTAGTCTAATGCCAAACCAAACAATTTCTATTGTGTTAGGGACCTAGCCTCCCTAACCACTCACGTAGGTAGAATAATATAATTCTATGTAATAAAGACCAATATTAATAAGACCTAGCAATAAGGAAAAATAATTCAAATGTAAGAAGACCTAATAGAAGCTTTCGCTTCTAGACGGATCTTCCTATAGATTGTTCTTTTGGATAGATAGAGTATAAATAGAAGTAGAGGGTATTTGAAATATTGTCTTAGATATTATTGTAATAGAGCTTTGCTCTGTTGGAGATCGCCCCCTTGAAGACACAAGTGAACATTTCTATCAGTAATCAAAGTGCTCTTTCTGGTGTTATTCAGGTATTATTCTAGAATTGTTCTAATTATATCATTGTTTCTCTGCCATTTCTAGCTAAAATATTTCTATTCTGCATATTATTTTATATCTGGAATACTACAAGTGGTATCAGAGCACCTTCCTTAGCAAAAACATGTGGGCTAATTATTTTTTTTAGGGTAGAGACATATTTCGACATCTTAAAGCTACATAGCTATGTCATTATGCGCATAAAACCGCGTTCGGGGAGTCACACAGAAATACAAGTGGTACCTAAGTGCACATATGTTGGCCACCCTTTTAACCCCTGTTGGTATCCCTTCGAGTGGTATCACATAAGAAAACACCCACACATGTATCGTCTTCGATCTCCTGAATCCCTCCATAGATAAACCGATCGACCTCCTGACTTCTATAGCGCCACCGAGAAAAACACTTGGGAAGATACTCTCTAGTACCTGTGTGTTAAAGTTACTAATATGACAAAATTTGTAAGAAGAGAGGAGGATCTCCCTTCCCTGAACCGAATAAAACAAATGAACGCATGCTGGAAGGAAAAGGTAAAAAATATGAATGGAATCGTTCAAGCATGTAGCTAGGCCATAACTAGAAGAGAGGAACTATTGAAGAAGCTAACTGAGATAGATCTAGCTGGCAGCACCAATGAATTCCAAGACTCGAAAATGATACTCAACTCATTGTTTTTAACCAAGTAATAATTTGATGAACAAGTGGAGATCTTTAAAGGGTTGTCACTTGAAAAAATTTATGGCATTCTTGAATATGGTGAAGATGATGTGGAAAACTGGCTAGTTGATTATTCGATTAAAAATCAAGATATTGAGGAAGAATTGCGGAACATTTCAATTGATCTAAGGGACTTGGAAGGAGAACTCTTCAATATAGAAATTTTGCATGAAATCAACGTGGCACCAATGTGGAGCTACATTGAGGAGTGGTTCAAAAAGGCAGTTGACAAGATTACCAATTAAGGGAAAAGGAAGGTTGAGACGGTTCCTGTAACCACCAAGGAAATCATAATAGGACATGAATGAGAAAGTGACAAACCATCAGATACCATCATAGTAAGTTTATATTGATCACATCTTTTTATCTTTATCAAGATCTTCATCCAATTATCCCACCTCTTTAAATAGAAAGGTTTAACTGAAGATTGATATTTTCCTTCTTTCGTCTTTCCAAGTCTTGTTGCCTTCTAGCTCTCACTTTATTCTTTCTACGAATTTCATTCTTATACATATTTTATTTATTTTCTATGGGATCCCAAATCCCAGTCATTATGACAAACACATTTTAATTTCAGAAAATATATATTGAACTATATATATTTTTTAGAAATTCCAAGAGAACGATTTTGGAAACAATATCGACTGTACTTTGTAACCAAGTTTCCTTAATATAAAGTATTTGAGTTTGATCTATCGTTATATCCATTTGAGTTTCCCATGTACTACCTTTTCAAAGTTGTCTTATGCATGCGGGTCATTTTCTTTTAGTTTTTATGTGATCGGAAATCTTGATCCCTACTATGATGGATGTGAGGAATTATGTTTATTTGCTTTAAATGTATGAAGGTGTGTGTATTTCCTAGTCCATTCTTAGGAACTATCTTTTAAACTAAAAATAAAAATATTTTAAGTTTTTTGTTATATCTATTTTATTTTTATGGGCTTCTTTAAAAGTCCCACATTTTGTAAATCTCAAATAGAGGAGTGCAACCTCTATAAAAATGCAGGAGGATTCACATCCTCATGAGGATTTCATTTCGGTACTGACAAATTCAAGTGTCAATAGTGGCTTAGACTGGTTTTTAGGAGGTTGTTTGTTAGGTTTGTGTTTATCATACTTTGGTTGTTTCGGATTTTTAGATCCAAACTCCCGTTTATTCTGGTGCCTAAATTTCTGCTCGATTTTGACAGCATATTGATAGACAACTCCCAGTGATGATATATCTAAGAAATCCATTTTAGTTTGTATGTACCTATGTAGAGCCCCACAGTATTTTACAACCAGATGTCGCTCAGAGTCTTTGATACCCAACTTGGTGCGCAAGGTATGGAAATTATTTTTGAACTCCGACACTATTTGTCCACTCTTTTTTTATAGTGTGGACCATCTCATGTATTGGTTGTCATAGTTACCAACAGGGTAATACTATTCCTTCACCGCATCCACAAAAAAATCCCAGGTGGGCTCTACCCCATATATTCTAGGATCCTCTGTGGAACTTTTCTCCCAGTAAGTTTCCCACCAATGTTTGACATGGGGGAGAGCCTTAAGGAGTGCAAAGGTGATGTTTTTCCTGTAGAATAATTTGTGAATAAAGAAATAACCTTCTAGCAGATTTAACCATTTTTCTAGGGAATCCACGTCTATTTATCCTTCAAATATGGGAATATCAAAATTAAATTGTGCCTTGAAAGGCAAGGTGCCTACAAAGTCGCCTCTTGATGAAGACACACCGAGTGTTATCAACAAGTGTTGAAGGATTTGGGAAAAATTCTCCATCATTTAGTTACTCTGTCGTGTGAGAGCTTTCTCCAACAACAAATTAACACAATCTTTTGCTCCATCGTTTTTATTTTTTTCCACCATGGAGGGTTTCTTGGGAGTGTAAAAGAGATTTTCCTCAATAGGTACAAGCTCGAGACCTAACTTTCTATACTCAGACCTCGATGACGACATGCACTGAAAAATGATCAAGAGTAGCCTGCTCTGATACCACTGATCCAGATTATTTTTGACACGAAATGAGAGCAGAGATATCATAAATAAATGTACATAGATATATCATATATACAATAATATAACATAAATGTATAATATATGCAACCATAAACACAAATATACATTAATACACAATTTTCTATTAATGAGCGAAAATGTACAAAGACTGTAAAAATACAGAGTGAATGACTCGCTAGAATGGTGGAAACTTATCTCTACGAATAAATGTCTCTACTAATCACATTTGGAAGAAGATGATTTACAATGAAGCTCTAAAGACTTTTTTATCATAAAGAAAATCCAAAACCCTAACCTCAGAAGATGAAAAGCCAAGAGTTTTGTGGACCCCGTTTTGGGTAGTTTGGTGTATCAACTTCTTGGGGGCATAACTTATTCACATGACCTCTATTTTAGGCACACGATAGGCCATTGGAAATTTATATCCAAGGAATACACATGTTTCCATCAGAATCTTAATCCATGTACAATTTGACAATGGCGAGCCCTAAAAACGTCGTGTAGGGCCTCAAAACGACCCTAAAAGTTCGGGACTTGAAAAATAGAAACAAAACTGCCAAACTGAAACTACCAAAATGATGTAGTTGGAATAGGTGGGTGGGCAATAATATTCACCTGGATCAGAGCACTAAGTGGAATATTCAAAATCGCGATAAACTGGTCAGTTGTGACTAATTCTCATGGATATGAGTCATAGATTAATGACTTACTCTACGTATATAATCCCAAAATTAATATGTAGATTTTATTAGTATGTTTGATATATGATTTACTCAATGAGTGCTAAGTGGACTATTCAAAATCATGAAAAAATTAGCCAGTTGTGACTAATACTCATGGATATGGGTCATAGATTAATGACTTACTCTATGTAGATAATCCCAAACTAATATCTTAATTTTATTATTACATTTGATATACTATTTACTCTCAATCGTTTTAATACCTCAGTTTATAGAGGTAAAGGATTTATCCCTTAGATTATATTTTTTATTGACATTGCTCTAAAGTTGATGGGAATGTGGGGAATCAAACTGAACTATCTCAATGACTAACCTATCATAATTTTAATCTTGGTGGTTATCATGACAATGTGATGTTGAGACGAATAACCCATACACCCTTTTGATTTTTGGAGGACCACAGTTCACATAAGTAAATGATTTATCTCTTAGGCGATGAGTTTTATTTGCATTGTTTTAATATTGATGGGAATGTAGGGAATCAAAGTAAATTAAATCGATGACTAACCTATGATACTTTCAATATTAGCGGTTATCATGACAATATGATGTTGATACCAATAACCCATATCCTTTCTCTTGTAATTCACCTAATTTTGTTATGTTTTCATTTATTTATTGTGTTGAAAAGTTCTTGTTACAATTTAGTATGACTAAGATGTGTAATTATTTCCTTTCTCATCATGGAGTTGATATGTGACACACAGTCAATAATCAAAGTATATGCATATTAACTCCTAATATATAATGTTTCTAGATATAAAATGTTTTTTAAATTAAAAGAATTTGATAAAAGATTTGTATTTGGAAGATTTTGATCCTTTTCAATACTTGATAGATATTATGCTGAATTTATATTAATTTATAAATACAATTTACAACTAATGATTATTTAATGATTAATGATTATATATATTTGCATCTTATATTAATTTGTAATACAATTTTTTTTTTTAATATATGTTCCAGTTTATTAATACTATTAAATATATTAATTTCATTATAATTTAATGATTGAAATGAAATATTTTCATACAAATAATCAAATTTAAATATATATAAAATCCTTATATATTAATTTGTATTATATTTATATTTATAGCATTTTTTATTTACAATAATTTGTAGTTAATAGAGACAATAATATTTTCCTAATTTATATGTTTAAATTTATTAATAATACTAAATATATTAATTAAATTATACTTTAAACATGAAATATTATTATACAACTAATCAAATTTAATTAAGTATTTTAATTTAAATAAGTATAAAATCTTTATTTGTTATTATTATTTATTTTTTTTACATGAAAAAATATTCGATATTTAAATATATAGGATTGCAACAAAATAATTCAATGGAAGAAGAGAGAATATAAAGAAATAATAAATAATAGATAATAAATTAAAAAAAAAAAGTAAATATATGGATTAAATAAATATTATAAAAGAAGAAAAAAAGGAGAAGCTAGAGAGATTAGAGTGATTGTGCAGAAGGTGTTTTTAATAGTTTAATATGAGAGAGATGTGTAATTCCTTGGATGCTCAATATGGAGTTGACAAGTAACATTAAAAAAATATTAATAAAAAAAAATAAAAAATTCAATGTAAGCCATAAATAAAATATTTCTATATCCACACACACACATATATGTCATGTCAACATTTATATATATAAAAGTTGACATGACATTTAAAAATATATTTTAATATTCACTTTAAGAAAAATAAAATTATAACAACTTTTTATAGAGAGAAATTGGAAAAAAAAAAAAAAAACTTATACTTTATATAGGATTTTTTTACATCTCCAATTAAGGGAGGGATATATGTAATTCCTTCAATTATTCATATGGAGTTAATACATGCCATTTAAAAGAATACTAGTAACAAATAAATATTTCAATATCAATTTTATATGGTTAAAGCATTTGAATGGTGAATTGGGTATGAGGGAATATAGATCTATGTAGGTAGTTAAGGAAGAAACATATGCTATGGAATAGGTTTAATGATGAGGATGGTGGATAATACGATTTCAAAAGTAGCTAAGTTTATAACCATCTTTATTATTAAAGTTGCAGCAAGATTGTTTCCATTTTAGGCAATTTTCTAATAATGTGCGATGAGTATTGGGGAGATAACTATAATATTATGGTGTGATCAAGCAAATAAGGTACTTAGTGTTATAAAAATGTTCCATGATAACATATTTTGTAAAGAGATTATGGAAGTTTTCATTGGTATGTTTTTTGATAGTAATTTGGATAGACAAATAAATTTGGCAAATGTACATTTATTACTAGAAGAGAAATTTTTTTAAATATTTTGAAAACATATTTGGTTAAATAGATTTATCTTTAATGTTTTTAAATAATTATTTAAACATTATGTGAAGTTTGAAGAAGATTTATCTTTAATGTTTTAAAATAATTATTTAACCATTATGTGAAGTTTGAAGAAAGTTTTATTTTGTTTTTTGGCTAAGATGTTTACATTTGATTTGATGTTTCTTATGTAAGGGAGATAAATTTGAGTTTGGGGGAGAGAAAGGAAGATGGTATTTTAGTTTTTGGGTGGAAGAAAAAGTAATTGTTTTTGTTGATTTGAGAAATAAAATAGTTAATAAATTGGAAGGTGTTCTATAAGGAAGATAAATTTGAATTTGGGAGAGAGAAAGGAACATAATATTTTAGTTTTTGGGTGAAAGGAAAAGTAAATTTTTTTGTTGATTTGAGAAATAAAATAGTCAATAAATTGGAAGGTGTTAAGGTAGGTTACTTGATTCTTATTTCATAATATTTATTTGATAAATATATAATATAGATTTATTTTTACTTTACTTTATTATTTTTCAATAGCCTTCATTTATCAAAGGCTTTAATTTTTTTTTGTGTGAGTAATGAATTTACAACTACTCCGGAAACACACAAGTTAAGCTGGGATTTCCAACCCATGATTTCACATAGTAGAGTACCTTAACCTAATTATGGCTTTAATATTAATAATATTATCATAATCTAATTTCTTATGGTTCAAAGTAGTTGAAAATTACATTAATTTTTTTCTTTAAAATTATACAAAATTACTTTACATTAATGGAATTGCAAATATGAGATCTTAATATTGGNGGATGGTGGATAATAGGATTTCAAAAGTAGCTAAGTTTATAACCATCTTTATTATTAAAGTTGCAAAATTGTTTCCATTTTAGGCAATTTTCTAATAATGTGTGATGAGTACTGGAGAGATAACTATAATATTATGGTGTGATCAAGCAAATAAGGTACTTAGTGTTGTAAAAATGTTCCATGATAACATATTTTGTAAAGAGATTATGGAAGTTTTCATTGGTATGTTTTTTGATAGTAATTTGGATAGACAAATAAATTTGGCAAATGTACATTGATTACTAGAAGAGGAAATTTTTTAAATATCTTGAAAACATATTTGGTTAAATATATTTATCTTTAATGTTTTTAAATAATTATTTAAACATTACGCGAAGTTTGAAGAAGATTTATCTTTAATGTTTTTAAATAATTATTTAAACATTATGTGAAGTTTGAAGAAAGTTTTATTTTGTTTTTTTGGCTAAGATGTTTACATTTGATTTGATGTTGTAAGGGAGATAAATTTGAGTTTGGGGGAGACAAAGGAAGATGATATTTTATTTTTTGGGTGGAAGAAAAAGTAATTGTTTTTGTTGATTTGAGAAATAAAATAGTCAATAAATTGGAAGGTGTTCTGTAAGGAAGATAAATTTGAATTTGGGAGAGAGAAAGGAACATAATATTTTAGTTTTTGGGTGAAAGGAAAAGTAATTTTTTTTGTTGATTTGAGAAATAAAATAGTCAATAAATTGGAAGGTGTTAAGGTAGGTTACTTGATTCTTATTTCATAATATTTATTTGATAAATATATAATATAAATTTATTTTTACTTTACTTTATTATTTTTCAATAGCCTTCATTTATCAAAGGCTTTAATTTTTTTTTGTGTGAGTAATGAATTTACAACTACTCCGGAAACACATAAGTTAAGATGAGATTTCCAACCCATGATTTCACATAGTAGAGTACCTTAACCTAATTATGGATTTAATATTAATAATATTATCATAATCTAATTTCTTATGGTTCAAAGTAGTTGGAAAAAATTATACAAAATTACTTTACATTAATGGAATTGCAAATATGAGATCTTAATATTGGATAAGAGTGGTGTGACAAACATTTAGAGGAAAAATAATTTAAGGTATTGATGATGATGATGATGATTAACGTCCACTAAGAACNCCCTCTTAAGGTCCGATAGACAAATTAGTTCTTAGTGGACGTTAAGAGGGTAAGTGATCACTTGTGATTCTTTAGAATTTTGTTTCTGTGCTCGAAAAGCATTAAGAAAAGCTTTCCAAGATCACCATACTTTTGTTGAGTTAGGAGATTAGGAAGGTTGGTAGTGTGATCAATATTTTGGAAATGAGATCTAATATGGGTATAGGCTGAGCAATCTAAGAGAAAGTGTTTTTCATCTTCAACCTTGTTAGTGTCACAAAGTTGACACACTCTTTCATCCCATGGCATTTTAGGAATTGACCAACGCCCAGTTTCACTATGGAGCTCGTGAGAATTTGTTTTTATCTTAGCAATGTTTATTTTTTTCTTTAGACTTGGAAAAACATATAGATAATTTTGATCTTTTAGATTAGGGTTGATTACATCTTTATAATACCTTAATTTTCTTTTTTCCTATAACTCTTTATCACACCACATTTTTTCCTTAAATTTTGATTTGACATTTTTTTTAATAGTATCTTTATTCTGCAAAATGGTTTCTT
>JASDQU010013823.1:224067-234946 GCA_032191745.1 Picea mariana | reverse complement strand
TAATGTTATGATTACCGGATTTCCAGAGAGATTTCCACTTTAACGCGTAGAGAAGATCGAAAGGTTGTTTCTCGTTCCTTTAGCCATCGTAGAAGGTTCCAAAACGAAGTGCTTAACCAGGAAAGTTGTTTAGGAACATTGTTGACTTGGCTTCCTTCCTCCATGCACTTGAAGAGATGAAGAGTAAGGTTTATCTTTAAATAATGGGTCTGGTTGTTGTCATTCAATGACATTTCTTCATCGTCCCTCCTTGGGATTGTTATTGCTTTAATTTCTGTTTCCTGGTCTTTGCCAATATCTGCATTACCATGAAGGTACCCTTTGCGAGAAGATTCCACCCTTAAAAATAAAATATTTCCTTTGACCCAAGTTCACCTGCCAGATTGTTAGTCTATTAACGAGAGTGGCGTCTTTTAAAACCCTCTTGTGGATATAGTAGTGGGATTATTTTTATTTGGATCTTTTCTAAGTTCTTTTTAGGGAGGTATAAAGACGATGATTTCTTGGTTGGTTGATCATTTAGGTTGACTCCCTTTACTTTTTATTTTGAGTATGCACGCGACCTAAGATTTCATTTTTACATAGTTTAAATTTTGATCCTCTAAATCTTCTTCAGGGAATTTTACGCAACATTTCACCATGATGTTATGTTTATGGCCATATTGCATATGGTAAATTAAAGGTTTTAATTCTAAAAAAACATCCAAGGCTTCAACCTTGAGCTAGGGATAAATCCATACCTTGAATAAAGGTAAGTCCATAACCCACCCCTCATTAACAACCAAGTCATCTTTCGACATAGGTTAGTAAGAAAGAACTCTAAAATCGATTATTTTAACGTAACGAAAGAACTCTAAAATCGATTATTTTAACGTAACGAGATTTTTGTCGAGAGTATTCAAAGTCATCTCCGCATTATTGTGAGTGTTAGTCCAGATTGTCACAAATCAATGAAAGACTTCAACTAAGCCTTTAATAATGATCACCACCAATTCTTCTCCATCTGCGATGGTATGTGCATTTATCTGGTTATTTGTTAAGCAAAACTATTTTGTTTTGTCATCATTTAATTTAAAGCGAATGTTGGTTTATGATTAATTAAGTAATTAGAATATTAGCGTGCTATGGAATTAATGTTGATTTATGATTAAGTAAGTAATAAGATTATTAGTGTGCTGTGGAATTAACATTGAATTATGATTAATTAAGTAATTATATTATTATCGTGCCAGAGAATTAATGTTGATTTATAATTAATTAAGTAATTAGATTATTAGTGGGCCATGAAATTAATGTCGATTTATAATTAAGTGAGTAATAAGATTATTACCGCTCCATGGAAATAATGTTGAATTATGATGAATTAAGTAATTAGATTATTAGCACGCCATGGAATTAATGTTGATTTATGATTACATAAGTAATAAGGTTACTAGCACGCCATGGAATTAATGTTGATTTATGATTAAGTAAGTAATTAGATTAGTAGCGTGACATAGAATTAATGTTGATTTATGATTAATTAAGCAATTATATTATTAGTGCTCCATGGAGTTAATGTTGATTTGTGATTAATGAAGTAATTAGATTACTCTTGCACCATGAAATTAAAATAAATGTATGATTGATGGAGTAAATAGACTCTCTTGTGCCATTAAAATGACGTTGATGTAAGACTGATCAAGTAATTAGATTCTCTTGCACCATGAATAATGTTGATATATGACTGATAAATCTAGGTTGGAGTTTGAGTTGTGATTGGTTAAGGGACTTTGATACCTCCTTGTTCCTCAAAACAGTCGCCAGCCCCGAGACCTTAAGTGGTCAAAATCTATCGGATGAATCCTGGGCTTGAGCATTGCTTATGTGTCCTGAAGGTCCTAACCATGCAGGATAGGTTAGGCAGGTAGTTCTTTTATTATTCAGTGACATGTTTGATTGTTTATGATATTTTCTTCAGTTGATTTTGATGTGTTGAATTATGTCGCTATTATTTTTATGTGTTGATCATGTGTCACTTTTATTTATGTTAATGTGTTGTCTTCTGTGTTGTTTTTTATTATGATGATGTGTCGCTTGTATTGCTATTAATTTATGTTGTGACAATTTTAAATTACTAACACAAATATATATATATGTGTGTGTGTGTGTGTGTGTGTGTGTGTGTGTGTGTGTGTAGAACTATTGTACATCACTAATGCCTCTAGTAGCATCCATGCCATAGGGGTTTAACCCACAAGGAGAAAAACAAGTCATTGGACAGGATCAAATTGTTGTGGGGGATGTGGTTGGTTTAATGAGGTCCTTTTAGAGGATGTCAGAGGCCTTTATTAACTGAATAGATAGAGATGGGGTCAGTGCTCGTGTACCCAATGAGGGTTCACTACCCCCAGCTGGTATTGGTAGAATTCACAGAGAAATCGATAAGGTTAAGTTTCCCGAGTTCATGGGTGCCATAGATGGCTCAGCTGCCAAGGCATGGTTGGAGAATATGGCGATGTGCTTTTCACTTGGTGACTACACCTCCAACATGAAAGTCCATAGGGTGGTCTTTCAGTTCAAGGGAATTTATGTTGTATGGTGGAAGACGCTTCTGCCTCAGCTAAACTTGGTCATCAAAGATATGTCTTAGGAATAATTCGAGGAGGGGTTCCGAGAGAGGTATTTATCAGAGGAATTCATTGAGTTCCATATCAATGAGTTCAATGCCTTACGAAAGCATGGTCATTTGGTGCCAAATTATGATTCTCGATTCATGGATTTGCTTAAGTATGCTCCACACCTTAACACAGAGAAGCTAAAGGTCAACAAGTTTGTGTTTGGAATTAACCTAAACATTCGTGAAATGTGAGGATCCTAATTCCAGATACATTTCACGATGTAATTTAGAAGGCCCTCATAATAGAGGAAGAGCTTACCAGTGGGGGTCAGGGAAGGAATCCTACAAGACCGACTCGAAAGACAATGTCAGGTGCGTGACAACATCAAACACTAACCAAACATACATCGAGGTATTGAGAAACGTTAAGAGGATCCACGCTCATGACACCCCGATGACTGAATCCTCAGGATAGGAATGCCTACAGATGACCACATCATCAGTAGCAACGTCACCCGCAACAACAACAGTTTAGGCCTACTCAACAGAACACACTAGGATTTCAGGTTGGTCGGCCAACAACCTCGACTTCATAGACTAGGAGAATTGGACCGAAGGTCAGATGTTGAACATGTGGAGAGTGACATTACCAATGAGATTGTGTGTTTGAGAAGGCCAGAGAGGTCGGATCAACATGAAACACTATAGTTGGAGATATGGGAAAGGAACATAGGATTCATGGAGTGGTGAATAACTGCCAGGCCGAGAACCAGTCCACTTTGCTCCAGACATCAGGTACAATCGTTGACCAAAATTTTATTATTTTGATAGAACCCGGTGCTAGAAAGATATTTATTTCTCATGCAACACTGAAAAGAATTAAGGTAAAGGAACTCAAGTAGGATGAGTTTTAGAATGTAGAAATGGCTTCAGGTGTCAAACAAAAGATTGGAGGAAAGGTTAAGGACTTGCGTATTAACTTGGGAGATTTTGTAACAAATTCTGACCTATATGTCATGATCTTAGGATCTTATGGCATCATGATTGGCATGGACTAGCTAGAATCGCATGATGCAATACTAAACTATAAGATGAAGCGGTTGAGTTTGATCAATGACGAGGGACAGAGAAGAATGATTGTAGGAAGGAACTAGGGGGTGTCCTTGAGGTTCATTTCTTCCCTACAGTTACAAAAGAGCATGTTCAAGCAATGTAACTTACATGCAATCTTATCACTAAACGACAAGTGTGAGGCAGAAGGATTAGAAAACCTTTTGGTAGTATGCGAGTTTGATAACATGTTTCTAGAAGAGTTACCAGAATTGACACCCGAAAGAGAGTTGGATTGTACAATCGACTTGAAACCTAAAACTTAACTGATAGAAATAATGCCTTATCACATGTCGACACCTGAGTTATAGGGGTTGAAAATGCAACTAAAGGAGTTGTTGGACATGGGAATTATATGTCCAAGTATGTCACCTTGAGATGTGCCTGTTATTTTCATAAGAAAGAAGGATGGGTCATGGAGACTTTGTATTGACTACCGTCAATTGAAAAAGGAAACGATCAAGAACTAGTATATGTTTCCTAGAATAGACGATTTGTTTCATCAAATGAAGGGAGAGACGATGTTTTCAAAGATCGACTTGAGATCAGGTTATAACCAGTTACGAAGTAAAGAGGAAGACATTCCTAAGACCACTTTCAAGACGAGGTTCAGACATTATGAGTTTATCATTTTACCTTTTGGACTGACAAATGCCCCGAGGCTATTCATTATTTTAATGAATGGGGTGTTCCATGAATAATTGGACAAAAATTTTCAAGTATTCATTGATGACATATTAATATATTCTTGGATGATAGAAGAACACGATGAACATTTTTTCTTAGCACTACATTGTTTACGAGAAAACAATTATACGGGAAAATGTCGAAATGCTCTTTTTACTAATCGAGGATTCATTAATTAGGGAATATTATCTCTGACGAAAGAATAATTGTGGATCCAAAAAAGGTAGAGGATATTATGGAATGTTTTATGCTGACAAACGTACCAAAAGTATGCATCTTTATGGTTTTAACAATATATTACCGACATTTCATCGAAGGTTTTTTGAAGATAGGAAATATGATCATGAAATTGCAAAAGAAAAAAAAGAAGTTAGTATGGACCGAAAAGTGCGCAAAAGAATTTCAAAGGAATATGGGGATATTGACGACAACATCGATACGAAAAGTCCCCGACATGGACAAGGAATTCTTGGTATGCACAAACACATACCAGGAGGGCTTAGGCAGAGTCCCGATGCAAGACATTCGAGTGATCACTTACATCTCAAGGAAATTAAGAAAGAATGAGGAGAACTACGCAACATGTGGTTTGGAGTTATTGGTCGTTGTTTATGCATTAAGAGTGTGGAGACAATACCTGGTTGTATTGTAGCACATCACAATCCACTGTGGATTGCAGCACATATTTATGCAAAGTGACTTGAACGCACGAAAAAGACGTTGCTCGAAATTAATTAGCGAATGCGATTTTGAGATTACTTACATAAAAGGAACAATGAAAAGAGTGGCAAATGCATTGAGTTGAAGACCACGCATATTCTCGGTGATACCTCTTCATATGAATCTTCGATAAAATATTCTAACTATATCGTTCGATGATGACTGGTATAACGAGGTTAAGGAAAACGTCGGACAAGACACCATGATGATACCAAAGTTTCAAGGTTATACATTGCACAATGACAGACTATTGAGGTATAGTAACAAGATTTATGTACCTCCTAACGACGAATTGAGAAATTGGATCTTAAGTGAAGCTCATAGACCAGTATACATGGTTCATTTGGGAGTCACAAAATGAGGGAAGACCTTAAGCCCTTATTCTTCTGGAAAAGAATGGAGGTAGACATAGTTAACGTCATGGCGAAATGTCTAGAATGTTAGTAAGTGAAGGATGAACATAGAGATATGGTAGGATTACTACAACCACATGCTATTCCAGAATCGAAATAGTAGGTCATTTTGATGGAATTTATTGTTGGGTTGTCGCTAATGACTAGGAGGCACGACTCGATTTTCATGTTAATTGACATTCTGACAAAGAGTGCACATTTTATTACTATGCATACGATGTACCAGGCACCATACATAGCTAGAGTTTTTGTCAGCGAGATTCTGAGATTACATGTCATGAAAAAAAATATTATATCTAATAGAGGATCGATGTTTACAGGAATTTTTTGGACCAGTTTCCAAGAGGCCTTACAAACACAACTAAACTTTAGTACAAAACATCACCCTGAGACAGAAGGGTAGAGACAAAGAAAAAACCAAATTTTGGAATATATGTTGCAGATATATGTAATGGACCAACAAAAGCATTGGGAAGAGTTATTTCCACTACTAGAGTTTGCATACAAAAACAACTATCAAAGTACCATTAAGATGACATCTTTTGAGTTTATTTATGGGCGACCGTGTCAGATGCCATTGAGTTGGGATCGAATTGAGTATATGGTTCTAGTAGGACCATAAGTGATCCAGGAAATGGAAGAACAAATGCAAGTGATAAGAGAAAGGATTAAAGAAGTGCAAGATCGACAAAAGAGTTATGTCAATGGGCATCACGTTGAACACAATTATGAATTTGGCAACCGAGTTTTCCTGTGGGTGAAACTGCACAAGAGTTCGATCAAGTTTGGAAAGGGTGCTAAACTCTCTTCTAGGTTTTTGGGACCTTTCGAAGTTGTGGAAAGGAAAGGATCAGTGGTCTATCAACTAGCCTTGCCTGATTCTTTGAGGTGTATGCAAATTTTTTTTCATGTATCTGTTTTGAGACATTATGTTAGTGATCTTGCACATGTGATTGACATCAGTTCCTTGCAAGTGTCGGACAAGGGTGCACTCATCGAGAGCCAATACACATTCTGGACCATCACATTCGATAGCTACAACATCAAACAGTCGATTGGTTCAAGGTCCAGTGGGACAATTGTACTCCACACTCGGCTACTTGGGAGGATGCATATGATATGGTCAACAATTTCCTTACTTATTTGATTGTTTAGACATATAGATATTTTTAGATACTTTATTTACTTCATATTATATACCGTACAAATTCAGGATGAAGTTTAAAACAAGATGTATGTAACATCCTACCCTTATGAGGACATGTTATTGACTTATTCTTTGAGGAAACTTGCGTGCAAGTGATCTGGTTATAGTATATGGTTATCTGTTTTGTATATGGATTCTTATGATGATGTTGATGGGTTATTATTTATGTTATTTGATATGGGTGTGTTGACAGATGCTATTGACGAGTTTTCGTGAGTGTGCAGGACATTTGATAGATTATGGATGCTGAGGGCATCAATGGACCTCCTTGGACTCTGGATTAAGTGAGGGAGTGGATTGTATTGGTTTGAGTATTTCATTTATGCATATGTGACATATGGTCACTTATAATATGATTTTATATATGGATTGTTGACAATGTTTCATTGATGGATGCAAGTTGATGATTGCTTTATAATCTCGATCACATAAGGAGTAGAGGCGCTATGCACATAGACCAGATATTAAGGGAGATATGTGGCAGCGTCCTATTAGAGCCTACTAACACTCTCATTGTGGTTCGAATTGTAGGTTAACCATTACCTAGTTCGAGAGGTCCACGATGTCGTGACGATATAATGAGACAGTTGCTCACAGATATTCTAAGGGGTGCGTAATAAGGAAGGATCCTTATTCTCTAGAATCCCTTAGTCTCTCACAAGGTCACCAGAATGGAGTGCTGACTCCAAGGATTGGAAAACCACCAAAACCAGTCAAAAGGCGAGTGACACCCTTGGATGGATGGGAGTGCATCTTGAAGGGTATGTTGCGTGAATTAAAATGAAACTTGAGTCAATAGATCTAGGTCGCCTAGAAAAAAAATAAGTTAATTCGACATTGTTAGATTTAAATTAATGAATTAATGAGTAAACTATTAATTATAAATCCTTATAAGAGACTAAGCCTTAGCAAATAAAATTTAATTAAGCCTAAGTATAATTTTTGTAAAGAGGCTAAACTGAAATTAATAACTAAAGAAAAAGGGGGATGAGGTAAATAATTTCAAGAATTAAGTAAATTGAAATAATCCTAATGATTTGATTCAAGGCACATAGGCGAGAGAAATTATTAAAAGGGAGTTTTTAAAATAAGAACGAAACATAGAAGAGAGAATGCATATGGATAGAAAGGAATCTAGAGTCTAGTTAACACTAATCTAACTAAAGAAGAATCATATTTTCACTCAACTTAGATTTAGTAAGGCATCAGTTATTAATTTAAAATAAGGGGAATAAAGAGACAACTAAGAGTGATTCAAGAAGCGCTTTTAGGAAGGGTGAGGGAAATTGAATTTTATTAAAATAAAATGTGGATTTGCTTGTGCAAATTGGGGAAAGGGTGACAAGTGTAAGGGGGAAATAATTCTAAATTAATTAAATTAAAAAGAGAATTAATTGTGCAAGTGGGGATGAGTTATGGGGAAATTATATAAAACAAATAGCGGATATGAGAAAAAAAAAACACGCTGGTTATGGATAAAGTTATGCTGCAGAATTTTTGACTGGTTTTAGTTGTGAGAGTTAGGATACCCAGCTTGAGAGAGAGTGGTGGCTCTACCTTGTGAGAAAAGTTGAGAGCTAGAGGATTTCTGGTTGTGTGTTTGGCCTCTTTGCGGCTTGGGGGGTTAAGAATGAAGAAGAGTACCCCTAGCGTTGGTTGCGAGGCACTGGTGAGGTCTTGGCAATTAGCAAACGTAAAAAGCATTGCTGAGAAATATCAGACTTCAGTTATTCATTGGTTGAGGTATTTGCATTGTTATTTCGCAAGGAGTTTTGTTGTTTTATATATAATATTTGTTTAGTGCAAAGTTTCATGATGTGAATGATTTCCCAATTGATTAACTACGGAGTTAGAATCCATGTTTTCTTTGCATGTTAAAGTCCCGCAATAAATGATAAGGGATAAATTTATGACAGTTAAATTTTAACCTGAAGGATTCTAATCGAATTGTTCCACCAGAAATTTCCAACCTATACCCTTTCGAGGAGAAATTATTGTTGCATTATGGAAATTGCATTTAAAAATAATATCAATAGAATCACAGTTTCATAAGTGCAACCAGTATACTTTTCTAATTGAACTTTTGCATTATAAATCCACTCATGTAATCATATTTTCCGCGAGCATCAACGCTCATTTCCCCTAAGGCGTTGGTAACCTCCAGAATGAATCATAAGCTTTGAATATAGGACCACCTCCCGAAAAGATCTCCTACAACATTTTTTATTTGGATTAAAGGGAACTAGAGGTGGCACTCACACATAAATGTGAATTAAATCTCAGAGTTATAACATGCACATATCTTGTCAATCAAAGGTATCCCAACATTTTTTATCGAGCTTCCTCTTTAGGCGAATTTACCCTCAACGATTCTCCTGTAGCGATTGATTTTCCAGTTGTGTCTTCCCGCTTGGCACTTCTCTTTCGATTGAGTGCGCTATCCCCTTAGAAATTTCCCTGTAGCAAATCTCCTCTTGACTTCTTCTCTTCAGCATTGTTCCCTCCACTCTCGTCAAGTAAAAGAGCCTCCTTTATAACCATCGAATTCATTGTTCGACCTTTCCCCAAGCAAGGGACACGGTGGGAATAGGAACAGGAAGGAAGTGCCCGAGTAATCACCGGGCAGGCATATTCACCATTCTTATAATGCACATATTTGACTGGCGCCAGAATTAGAATTTACTTTCCAGCCTCTACGATTTGGATACTGGGAAAACTATCTCTTGAACATTGTTTCTGTGGAATTTCAATTTATAGGAACGGATGGACTCTCCCTGCTTTGATCGGTCTCATAATGTTATGATTACCAGATTTCGACAGCGATTTCCACTTTAACGTGCAGAGAAGATCGAAAGGTTGTTTCTCTTTCCTTTAACCATCGTAGAAGGTTCCAACACGAAGTGATTAACCAGGAAAGTTGTTTAGGAACACAGTTGACTTGGATTCCTTCTTCCACGCACTTGCAGAGATGAAGAGTAAGGGTTTATCTTTAAATAATGGGTCTGGTCATTGTCATTCAATGACAGTTCTTCATCATCCCTCCTTATGCTTGTTAATTCTTTTATTTTTGTTTCCTGGTCTTTACCAATGTCTGCGTTACCCCTTGCAAGAAGCTTCCACCCTTAAAAAGAAAATCTTGCCTTTGAAACAAGTTCACCTGCCATATTGGTAGTCTATTAACGAGAGTGGCCTCTTGTAAAACCCTCTCGTGGATATAGTAGTGGGATTATTTTTATTTGGATCGTTTCTAAGTTGTTTTTATGGAGGTATAAATCTGACGTTTGCTTGGTTGATTGATCCTTTAGGTTGACTCCCTTTAATTTTAATTTTGATTATGAACTCGACCTAAGATTTCTTTTTACATAGTTAAAATTCTGATCCTTTAAATCTTCTTAAGGGAATTTTACGCAACATTTCACCATGATCGTAAATTAAGGGTTTATGGCCATCTTGCATATGGTAAATTAAGGGTTTTAATTCTAACAAAACATCCAAGGCTTCAACCGTGAGCTAGGGATAGATCCATACCTTGACTAGAGGTAAGTGCATAACCCACGCCTCATTAACAACCAAGTCATCATTCCGCATAGGTTAGTAAGCAAGAACTCTAAAATCGATTATTTTAACGTAACTAGATTTTTGTCGAGAGTATGCAAAGTCATTTCCACATTATTGTTAGTGTTATTCCATGTTGTCACAAATCAATGAAAGACTTCAACCGAGCCTTTAATAATGATCACCACCAATTCTTCTCCATCTGCAATGGTATGTGCATTTTTCTGGTTATTTGTTAGCGCGCCATGGAATTAGGGTTGATTTATGATTAAGTAACTAATAAGATTATTAGCGTGGCATGGAATTAACTTTGAATTATGATTAATTAAGTAATTAGATTATTAACATGCTATTAATGTTTATTTATGATTAAGTACGTAATATGATTGCTATCATGTCATGGAATTAATGTTGATTTATGATTAAGTAAGTAATTAGATAACTAGCTCGCCATGAAATTAATGTGATTATGATTAATTGAGTAATTAGATTATTAGCGCCCCATGGAATTAATGTTGAATTATGATTAATTAAGTAATTGGATTATTAGCAGGTAGTGGAATTAATGTTGATTTATGATTAAGTAAG
>JASDQU010013823.1:128458-150180 GCA_032191745.1 Picea mariana | reverse complement strand
GGAGGATCTACATCAAGCGTCGATAAAAAGGTTAGTTGGTTCTTTCCATGTCTGCATGTGAAAAAGGGTTTTAGGTTTGGGATAGAAGGTTTAAAGTAATTTCTTAAGGGTCATGATCTGCATGCAAGTTTAAGCCCTAGCTTGTTAGTCTGTAGGGTATAATATTCCAACAACACTGGTGGATTGGTTTCTAGAGAGGGTGCCTATGTTGCGTCCGAGAGTTTTGTTAGACCCACCAGGGGCGTGAGAGCCATGACTATGGCGATGGGCGATGATATTGGTTCGTCATGGAAATGGTGAGGGTGGTCATTAATTCATGGTCGAGGCTACACAGGTGTGGCATCAGATGCCATAGATCATTTTACAGTTTCCATAGGGGTAGATTTTCGTGATGACCCAGAGATGATATTACCTTGGGGAGAGGTATTCGATCGCCGAGGTATGATGTTATTTGTGTTGGTTTTTTATTTGTTTTTAGATAGTATAGAATATGGTGGATATTTGTATGGATGTTGATGTTATCATGTGTTTTTTTATGTATATGTGGGGCCGCGTGGATGAGAGGTCGAGCTGATCAGAGAGCTAGGCTGTCAGGGGCCTATGAGACCACCAAGGGTAGAGTTGCAAGAAAGGGAGAGGCAGGAATGAGAGGATGTTGGGGTGAGGCCTGACGATGATGATAGAGTAGCTAGGAAGCATCGTTATGATGACCCTGGTGCAAGGCTTTGACATGCTCCTTTGGCTGAGGCCGGGGGAGAATTCGATGATTTTCGTCATCGATTAGAGGTGGTTCTACGAGGAGTACCTGAGGGGATGTGGGTGAGGATCTAGGATGAGGGGATCCTAGAGTAGTGTATTGGGCTATCAACAGAGTCGCAGACCCTGATCCACAGAGTAGCTGTAGCCGAAGCTGCGATGACTAGGTGGTTTCCCCCGAGACCAAAGGGACCTAGAGATGGTGGGGTACATCCGCCAGAGGGAGGACCTGGTGCTGGAGCACTAGAGGCACCCTGAGGGCCTCTGGATATGTATTTTTTGTATTTAATATAGGTTGGTGAGCCCATTTTGTATAGTTGTGACATCCATTTTTGTATTGGTAGGGATGAGGTGACTCATCTTCTTACGGGCGATGTATTATGTTTTGTAAACACTTATGACATTTTGATTGATATATATATATGGATATACATTTTGGGATCTTGGTAATGTGTACATGTGTTATGTGTTTTTTGTTGATGATGTGTAATGTATGTGTTAGGACCCATTATTGATGTTTGATGTATTCATACTGGTAGTTTGATGTGATAAATGCCAATCTAATACTAGGTTAGCCATATTATATGCTATTTGATTAAATTGTCTTGGGATATGTGTGAATGTGATGGAATCAAATTGTTGAGATAACAGTCTAGCTTGTAGGTATTTACGGAAGAGTCGAGGATTGCGAACGCGGTACACGTTATTGAGCTGGAGGACAACCAATTGACAATCAAGGAAAACGCTAAGGTGACGAATGTGGCGATGACTGGCCTCAATGAGGAGACCAATGATGGTGGTGTATTCTTCTTGATTGTTGATGGTTGAGCCTAAACATATGTCGTTTGTGTGGATTAGGTCATGTGAAGGTGAATAGAGGGCCCAAGTAGCCGAAGCAAGATTTTGAGTCCAGTAGCTAGCTCCTTCGGTGTAACCGATGTGGTAAGCCAATGGGGGTGGAATCTGTAAATAACACGAATGATAGATTATACAGGAGGTATGGATAAAAAAAGATTAAAAACTCTACAAAAAACGTAAAAAAAATAAAAATCCTAGTGTAGTATGGCTACACTCAGACGTAAAAAAATTTTAAGTACAACCCGTTGATGGGTTATTTGAGAGGATGGCCTTCCGAGGAGGCGAAAATATATGCGCCTTTAGTGAGGCAATGTTGGATGATGTATCGTACATGCCATAGGGACTCAAACTTGCCATAGTCGAGGGTATCGTGAGTGATATAGTAAGCGAGGATGAGGTCCCCTTCGTTAAATGAGTGAAAGTTGACATGGCGATCAAAGGTGGATTTTGACCGTTTCTTGGCTGCCTCATTATTCTGTAATGAGAATCGACGGTCTTCATCTAGGGACTCTAAGTTCAGCAAACGCTGCTCCATTGGAGCATTGTTGGGTAATAGCTTGATAGTAGTGCGTAAGGTGGGAATTTCGCACTCAATGGGAAGAGTGGCCTCAACTCCGTGGACTAGATGGAATGGTGTGAAACCTGTGGCAGTTTTGACTGCCGTGTGGTAAGCCCAAAGTGCAGAAAATAACATATGATGCCAATTGGTCTTATGTTTATTAACCATGCACTGCAACATGGTTTTTAGGACCTTGTTAACAACTTCCACCTGTCCGTTGGACTGAGGGTAGTATGGTGTGGTGAACTCATGGGAGAAGCCTAACCTGGATGAGAGTTCAATGAAAATCTCATTCTCGAAATGTTTCCCATGATCAGAGACTAGTTGGAGTGGTACACCAAAGCAGGATATGACGTGGTTAAAGAAAAAATGCGTTGTTGTGTCAGTAGTGTTGTTGAAGGTCGACATGGCTTCGGCCCACTTTGTGAAGTAATCAACTACAATGACTATGTATTTGTGTCCATTGTTGGATGGAGGATTGCAAGTCATGAAGTCGATGCCCCATTTTCAAAAGGGGCATGTGGTAATGACTGGGTGAAGAAGAGTAGGTTTTTGCATGTGCTTTGTTGGCATAAAGCTGGCATTTATCACATTGCTTCACAGCATGAATGCAATCGTGAAATAATGTAGGCCAAAAATAACCCGTGCGGATGATTTTATGGGCTGTGGACATCTCGAAGAGATGGCCCCCGCAAGCGCCCCTGTGGCAGTCATTCAAGCGCCCCTGTGGCAGTCATTCAAGACTCTCTCGGCCTTGTCAATAGTCAAGCATCAACGGAGTATGGTGTCAACCCCTCGCCGATATAAGATATCCCCGATGAGGAGGTAGCAGGGTGCCTGGTGACGAATACATCGGCAATCATCTATGGAGAGGTGGTTTCTAAATTTTTGTCTTCGAAGATAGGCAAGAAGAGCGTCGTACCAAGGGTCATATGAGGGGATGTAAAAATATGTTCATTGGGGAAGTCAGTATTGACAGGGGAATTGGTAGTATCGAAGGGAAAAGACATGATGAGTTCAGCGAGGACGAGAGATTTCTTTCTCTTGGGTGTTGAAAATTTAAGATAATACTCTTGCAAGATGATGATCCATCGAGAAAATTTACCATTAATTTTTCGACGACTGAGAAAGTATTGCATGGGGTTAGAATCTGCTATGACTATGGTAGTTCGAAGCAGAATGTAATGGCGTAGTTTCTATACTGCGAGGACGACTGCAAGGGCTAGTTTCTCTTCATGATTGTATTTCAAGGGTGTCCCTGAGAGGTTTTTACTAATGTAATAAATGACATTCTCGCGATCATCATCCCCTATTTGAATGTGAAATCCTGCTACTGAGACAGCTAAGGCTGATATGTAGAGGATATAGTTGTGGTTATAGTTGGGTGGACTAATCAAAGGAGCATTGGACAATGTCATTTTAAGGTCAGAAAAAACGTTTTGGGCATGGGAATCCCAATGGAATGGGATGTCATGGTGTAGTAAGAAAAGGAAACCGTGTGCTCGAGTGGGATAGTTTGTGACAAAGAGCTGTAAAAAGTTAGCTTTGCCTTGTAGGCTCTGTAGTTGGCATAAATTCTGAGGAGGGGGAATTTCCGTGATGGCTTGGACTTTGAGAGGTTCCACGGTAATGCCACATTGGGAAACGATGAACCCAACGAGGTGCCCAATGGTGACATAGAAGACGCACTTGAGGGGGTTCAAGCGGATATTGTACTTTTGACACCTTTGGAATATGATTCGTATAGAATTGAGGTGTTGAGAGCATTTCTTGGATCGAGCGGTGAGGTCATCCAAGTATGTGAGGATGATATGAGCTAGATCATGAAAGACATATGTCATGGCTTGTTGGAATGTCGCTCCAGTGTTCTTGAGGCCAAAAGGCATGACACAATATGCGAAAGTATCCTAGGGGGTAGTGAATGTGGTTTTGTACTGATCAACTAGATGAATTTGGATTTGGTTGTAGCTAGAGAAACCATCCATGAAGAAAAATGCCTCGTGACTGGTGCAATCATCGATAATTTGAACGATAAAGGGCGTGGGAAAGTTGTCTTTGGGACAGGCATGATTAAGGTCACGAAAATCCGTACAGACGCAAATAGTGCCCTGTTTTTTGTTAACAAGGAAGGGGTTGGAGACCCATGATGTATAGGTGATGGGGTAAATGAAGCCAGCAACGCATAATTTATCAATCTTAGCCTTGATGGCCACAACTTTGGATGGGTGTACCGGCCATTTTTTTTGGTGGACTAGTGTGATATCAGGCCAAGTGTCGATGCGATGTTTGACGATAGAGGGGTCAAGGCTTGGCATCTCCATGTATGACCAGGAAAAAATGTCTCAATATTTCTAAAGAGAAGTAATTTATTTAGGAGTGCATGCGGCGCCAATAGTGATTTCCTCAACAACTCCATTTTTTATGGAAATATCGATTTTGATGGTGGGGGAAATGTTGGCCATATTACCTTCTTCAAAAGCATCAGGGGCAAGGATAGGGTTGTTGAACCAATCGATATGCCCTGATGGGATAAAATCTTTGGTTTCGACTGTGTATATGGGGTGTTGGTTAGGAGGGGTGAATGCTTCCTATGAAAAGAAGAGTGATCGGTGGTGTAGCGCATCCCATGGGCAGTCGGGGGTGGTTAATTCCTCAATTATGTCCTCGTCACAGTGGAATTGTCGGGAATACAAGGGAACCAGAAGAGTCACATCGGTGAATGTCACTGTGTGATTGTCGTCTGGTGATGAAGAAGTAGGGGGGGTGATGCAAGGAGATTGTGATGGTTCACTTGACATAAACCAAATATAGAGATACTGAGGGTTAAAAATGGTAGTTGGGCGTAAACATTCCATGGGGAAATGAATGGGGGAATTGGGGGGATTTAGGGGTAAATCCTCATACAATTCATCCAAGAACCATGGGGGAGTAGGGAGTGTCTCAGGTTCGGGAGAAAGGATGTGAATAACCTCTGGAAATGGAGTACATGTAATCATTGATTCTGCTGGCACTGGAGGGGATGTAGCATTTTGAATAAGGGCCATTTGGCAATGCATATATTCGATGATCATAGAACATTGATATGTAAAATGATCAAGTGATTCACATAGGGTACAAGGGAACCTCATACTTTCAATGAATGAAGTGGTGAAATAATGGATGTCAGTGTTTTGGGTACTTGATGACGTGGAGGTAGAGGCGTTTTGTTGAAAACTCTGGTGTGTTGCCGCGAGTGTCTATCGAAACTGAGGTAGGGTGGGGCAGTGATGAGTATAGTGGCCATACTCTGAACATATGGCACATGCGAATTTGGTCTGTAGCCCTTGATTTCCTATAGTAGACGACATTGTGGTGGTATTGGGTGTGCTTGATGAAGCTCTAGGAGATGTAGTCACACAGGGAGGGGATGTGGTTGCACAGGGGAGTTGGATGAGATTGCATAGCTTGAGGAGAGAGGGACATCGATTAGTGGGATGTCCTTATTTCTCGCAGAGTGCACAACGAGGTTGGATGCGAGGAGGGAGAGGAGTGATGGGGTCTTTCTTCTTGCGTCTACCCCTAGCTGTAGCGATGGCATTAGCAAGAGGGGGTGAGGGTGTTTCTTCGGGAATAGGTATTGGAATTTGCATCGGAACTCTGGAGGTTTGGGGAGGGAGGGATGGTTGAGGGACCATCTCAGGCAGATGTAGATACCAAACTGGGATTTCTAGTACCATTTTGGGGAGGGTAAGAATTGCAACTAATTGAAAAGGTTAGATTCCTGGTGGGGGGTAGAAGAAGGTGATTTGAGTAATGGATTGGGGAACTGTTTCCCAAACAGGGATATGGTCCTGAGGTGAGGTGAAATCATGAACTGGTGGAGTTGGGGAGTTCTTAGGAGATTCTTGAGGGAGAAGTTCTACAACTAGGGGGATGTCAGGGATGAAAGAGGCGTCGGTGGGAGGGAGGTTATCTTCACTTCTCGTTCCATTGGAGGATACAATAAATACTTGTGCTGAGGGATGGAGGAGCGGTGGTGCTCCGTGGTATGTCCCTAGTAAGGATGGGTCTTTGAATATTCTGGGGCCCATCTCGATGAGTGGATAGGCATCGGGATTAGTGTGGATGAAAGGGAGGATGTTATCAATGTTGGATGAAGGGTTAGGCTCGTAATGTGATACTTGATTGATGGTAATGATCTTTACGTTATGGGGAAACATCATGGTTCGGAACACATAAGAGGTGACGGCCTTCATACCATACATGTATCTACGACCAAACAAGATATTGTAGTCGAGCGAGGCATCGATAACCTCAATGTCAATAAGAACTATTTCACCCTCGAGCTTGATGGGGACATTTTGGAAGAGTCCTTTTGGGGATGAGGGTCTGCCATTATAGGCTCTTAAGTTAATGGGAGATGGTATGAGTTCGGGGGAACCAAGTTTATACCATACGGATTTGGACATGATACAGGTGGATGCACCTTCATCAATGATGTACCGATGAACTGTAATGTTCCAAATTTTTACAGGGATTTGAAAAGTAGTAAGAGAGGGGAGGCGAGGTTCTCCATTGTCGAGATCAAATGTGATGAGTCAGGTATTAACAGGTTCGACTTCTCCTAGGGCAGAAAGTAAGGACTTTCACTGGGTGGGACAAGTTTGAAGGACTTCAAAGACTAACATGGCAGCCAGAGATTGTGCGAAGTCATCGACCAAACTGTAATTATGAGTGGCCCTAGCCTGAGGATTGTGGACATTCCTGCATAATGGGATGTGAGGAATATGAAGGGGTGTTTCAGTATTAGGGTGAAGAATCGTGAAAGGGGGTCCAATTGTGACTAGAATTGCTTCTGAGGTGGGGGGAGCAGAGTCAGGGGGTGTGTTATATTGATGAATGCGGGTTTGCAGAAGGACTTCTTCCTCACTGGTAAGGAGGATAATGTGATTGACAGAGGTGACCATATTGGGATACGGTCCCAACTGTGGTGGGGTAGGCTGGATGTCTAGTTGGGTATTTATCACCCCTTGGTGTGGGATGGGGTTTTGTAGCACAGCTAGGGGTGGCTGTTGGGCATATGGTTGTGGGGCCTGCAGAGGGGAAGGTAGTGCTGAGGTACATGGTCCATTCACAGAGTCTTTCATCTATTTAAAGTCAACAATTTGGGGGAAATGGTGAGTATAGTGACCAAAATCACCAAAAAGGGAACAAGGGAAGGTGGTCCTAATATTGTTGTTGTTCCTTCCTTGGTGTTTGTTATTGTTTCCCCCTTGGGGGTTTTGATTCCCCTAGTTTTGGTTTCCCTCGACAGATTGGTTCTGCTGGGGTTGGTTCTGGTTTCCTCCTGGTTCAGGGTTATTATTGTTCCAGTTTTTTCGTTTCTTTATGGCATTGTTCGATTGATGGGATGGATTTTCCATGTTCATTTGTTCAAAATTTTGATATTTCTAAATGGGAGAAGGTTGAACAAAATTAACCCCAACATGTGATGGTCCTTATGGTGGAGCCATAGGTTGTGTGGGGCCAGAAAATGGAAAGTACGGATTATGTTGTGGCGATGATCCATAAGGTACATAGGAAGGCATGGATCTTTCACTAGTGCTTAGGGTATAGGTCAAGGTAGAGGGAGTACCAACAATTGGTTGGATAGGTGGGCAGATTAGGGGTGTCGATGGGGGTCCACTTATGGGTGGAGGTAAGGCAGTAGGGTATGGTTGTTGATAAGGGGGAGGAGGATAATAAAGGATTCCTCCATATGTCGATAGATATTGAGGTGTGCCATACATGGGTGGTTGTTGAGGCTATGGGTTGTGGTGTGTAGTGTTACCAATCAATATTGCTACTGAGTGAGACATCCTAGGTTTTTCTTGGCTAAATGGAATGGGTCTAGGGGCCTCTGGGAGTACTGTGTATAGGTATCCAGACTAGGCATAAATGAGTTTGAACTATTGGGTCTTGCTAATGGATTCTTCTTTAGTCTGGGGGAAGCTGGAGGCCACATATTTGGCAAGGAGGGAAACGAGTGATTTGAGGAACTAATTGAGACATTGTTGGGGGGTAGCATCAGCTTTGCAGAGGCTATGTCAGCGACGCCATTCATGGATGTGGTTGGAAATATGTGTGGAGGCAGTTTGTTTGAAGTCTGAGAGTAGTTCAAGGCCATTGTAATGACGAATGGGTAATTGAAATAAGGTAAAAAATGCTTTGGCCAAGGATTCAAAAGTCGTGTGGGACCCATATTTTTTTCTTCTACATACCATTTGGTTGATGGAATAGTGAGTGTTCATTGAAATAACCTCAATAGGACGGAATCTTCCATGATGTTGTTTGAAGAACACCATAGGTGAAAGGTCATGATATGGCTGGTAGGATCATCTCTTGCTTTTCCTTCAAACTTGGGGATGTCTGAAGGGAGTTTGATAGGTATTGCAGGCCATGTGGGGTTATGCAATATGGGATCATTGGTGAGTTTAGTTAGATATGATATGTTGAGGAAAGCCAAATATGGAATATGGGGTGGTGGCGGAGGATTAATTATGTCCATAGTATGAGTGTTCTAAGGACCTGACCCTTGGAGGGGACTAGGTGGGTTTGTACTTCCCCCTTGAGAAGAAGTTGGTCCCCCACTTCCGTGTAAAGGAGAGTGAGTGGAAGGTGGACCTTGGGAATTGGACCCAAGTAAGGTGGAACCAAGCAATGCTAATCCCAAGATAGTGGCACTCATAGGGGTGTGAGAAGGTGGAGTTGATGAGTTGGCAAGACTAGGAACTCCCCCTAGAATAGGAGGGAGATTTAGCAAGTGTTTGGAACGATGGGGGTTCTTTGGGTCCCCTATGATGTTCGACTAGCTAAGTGAATGTGTGAGAATGGTGGTGAGAGAAAATAAACAAACAAGAGCCTTTGCTGCAATTTTTGAACCTACACAATATATATCCAAATCAGATGTAATCAGAAGGGAATCATACATAAGGTGTTTTGATAAAGAAGCATATATGTGGATAGGTGGATTTTTTCCATGTGGGGGAACAAAGAAAAAAAATTCTCATGTCCTAAGATACGTAATGTCCTTCTTCTCAAAATGTCCCTGGACCTTCCAATAACACTCGACAGTGGGGTCTGAAGCCACCATAAGAGAAATTAGTGAAGGATGAAGCAATCAGTTATAATGAGGGGTAGAGGGGGCATATCCCAAAAGAACTGGTGATATTTCCCAATAGCCACACAAAATCCGATCAAGGTGCAATTGTAGCCCACAATTGCCACCTAGGTAGATGTCCTAAAATTTGGTCACTAGGTACCTCGATCAAAGTGCGGCATTTAGAGTTTTGGCCTAAGAAATGGGTCACAGGCTGGATCCCATCCAAGAGGTGGGTGCCTCAAGGGGGGATGCACAGAACAACCGGACCTCGGCCTTCAACCCTTCACAGGTATCCCCCTGCCTTATGGTGTTAGGAACACTTGACTTGGAGGATTTATAGTTCTCTATTTGACAACTTCTATTGTTTTGAAAAATGTGAGAACCAGATAACGGGGAGTGTTTTGGATGCCTATCCCCAAAATCCTACCTAGACTAAGAGATTTCTTTTGGCACCTCCTCTAGAGGAAAACTTAGTGAGTTTTTAGAAAAAAATTAGATGTGGTTGTTTGAGAGATTGGGGATGTGAGCCAATCTCGTTGAAATTAAGTGGGAGTGGATAGTTTCATCAAGAAAAGGGTGGGGTGTTTCGGAATCCCTTTGGAGGAAACTTACTTCAAACTCCATGTTTCGAGATGAAAACTGTGTGAGTGAGAAGTGACGTTTGTGTGTGAATGAGTGAAAGTGTGCCGATTTTTTAATGAATTAGGTGTCACCTTGCTGCATGTGGACTTCGCTTGGTCTTTAAAAGTCTTTGATTACCTAATTAACTAAATGTCATTGGTACAACCTTGCAGAATTCAAAAGTCCCTAGGAAGATAGCATGGGGACATGTGGGTCCTTTACTATTCCTTTAACTCCCTAATGTGAATTAATCTAAGAAAGATTTGAAATTATCCTAGATTGTGAACATGTGGGCATGTATGGGCCCTTTACAAAACCTTTAAACTTCCCTAGTGATTTAATCTAAGAAAGTAAACTTCAACACTATCCTATCTTTGTAACATGTGGGCCTATATGGTCCTGTTACAATTCTGAGATGTGTTTGAAAAATAAAATAAGAGGAGTCTTGTGGGGGCTATTGTCCTCTCCTAAAGATTTTGTCTTTTTAAGGGAGATGAAATTGTCTCTCAGCCTCTTTCTGATTCTCAATATTGCTTTGGAGCGCGAGAGAAGAGCATACTCAATGATTGATATCCAATTTCTAGTCCCAATGCAAGTTTTATATGTGATGTAGAATGATTCCAACTTATTTTTTAGTTAAAGCAAGCCATCCATGTGGAGAAATAAAAGAAAAAAGGAGGAAAAATAATGATTTTTAACCCCTAAGTGCCTACGTGTTTTGACTAATCCCTTTATATGAGACGGAAGGTAAGTGTGGCGTAGATTAAAACATGCATGGAATCACCTTTAAGAAGGCTATGGGCCTTCAATAGATCATAAAAAAGCTTACAATGTGTATTTTTCTGCACAGGTGTGTGGGTCTCAGACTAGACAGAGGTGCTTTGAACGCCAATGCATGAATTGAAAAATATTTTTGAGCACACGTGTGCAGAAGGCACTGAGTAATACAATGATTTTGGCACACGTGCACACGATGTGTGACTGTGGGCCAATAAACCCACGCACAACTTTCACACGGTCGTGAAGAAAATTCCGGATGGAATTCTCTCAACTCAGCTTTGAATTTGATGTTTTGCAGGTTGTCTTGGGCCGGTTATGGTACCTGCAGGTTAAATAAATACAAAGAATAGCTAAAATAACCCAAATGGGGTAGGAAATTGATACCTTTCCCCAGTGGAGTTTCTAATCTATTGCGCCTCTTTTGTCATCTAAATGAGCAAAACAAAGGTTCTTACAAGGTTAGTTGGGTTAGCTACGTAAGACAACAGTAAAGGAAAGGGTTAGAAGAATAAAGCATACAAGACTAAGCCAAGAATTAAACTAGGAATGATAAAAATGATCAAACTAAAGTGCATAAGGACATAAGAGAAAGAAACAAACAAGACTCATGTCACCAATGGAAAGGATTGTATTAGTGAAAAGAAAACACCAAAGAGAAAGGGGGACTTTGGGTCCCTTCCTCCTCCAAGGGAGGGCTCTTGGACCCCCAAGATTGAGCTCTTCTTACAACTTGAAAACTTGAAAGAAATGGTGAAATAATCCCAAGCTAATTCACTCAAGGATGATTTGAATAGCTCCAATGGAATGGTGCTAGTATGCTCTTGATGAGAAAAGAGGATTCCCCAAGAGAATAGCAGCAACATAAACTTATAAATGAATTCCTTGAAAATGTAATGCACCCATGGCCTTCTTTTATAGCACCCCTTTGAGGTATTATGAAACCTACTTTTAGTGTGTGATGCAGTAAAAGACACGACCTCCACCTCGTCACGCTCTCCTGCTCACAGGATCGATCAATTATTTCATGATCCGAAGCGGCTCTTCCGATTCCCTGCTAGAATCTCTGATGAAACTTGATCCACAGGTCCTTAGTTCAACCACACGGCTCTCTACACTCAACCGTGATCCTCCCGGAATCAGTTTCGGGGTTTCATCTTTTTTGATGTCAAGAGTTCCTGTCCTCTTTAATCCCCGATCTCCGATGACCAATTTCACCAATCTAGCTCTTCTCGCCTTAGCCCCTCTTGGCTATGCCCTGGTCCATGTGACCACTTTCCATAAGACCGCAGCCTTATATTCCTTCTCGTTGGGGTTTCAGACTTTCAAGTTCCAAAATGCACTTGCCCTCGGGATCCTCGATCTGCCGAATCCCGACGTGCTCTTTATGCACTAGCTCTCCTGGCTAGGCTCCTAGCCCATATGAACGTTAATTCATAAGACCGCAACCTTATCATCTCCCATCGGGGTTTTGGACTTTCCAATGTCGAAATGCATAAACATTTTTTCCTCAGAATCCCCGATATCCTGATATGACGTCAGCTAGTGACTCTTGTCCGCCTTTAGCCTGATCAACGGTCGTGATTGCCTATGAAGCCAACGTCTCCAGATCTCCCTCGGGTTTCGGGGTTTCAAATGTCGAAAAACATTTGCCCTCAGGATTCACGATCCCTCAAATCCCGATTTCCCGCTATGCTGACAGCTGGCCCCTTAAAAAACACTTCCCACTTCTCCGATATGCTAACAGCTGGCCCACAATGGCACTTTTTTCCTTGTTGGGATTTTGGACTTCACAACTTTGAAATGCATAAACCCCATGTCCATAGAATTCCCAATATCTCGATGATCAAAATGTCGATAGATGACTTCCTGTCGGGCCTTTCCCCGATGGCTCTGATTGTTGGCGCGCATCCTCCTCTGATGGACGGTCTTGATCGCTCCTCACGATTTCGAGACTTTTGATGTCCCGACTTTCACGACCTCAAGAACTCCGATTTCCCGAGTGCTAATATCCCGATTTCAAGTGCCCGAATCTCCTGAATGGACGATCACGTGACATGCATCCTCTCTCAGATGGATGGCCCAGATTTGTATCAGGGTTTTCATGGTGGACTTACCCGATCTCTTGTCCATGGGAATGTATGTTGGGTATGTGCTATATTCTTTGCACGAGTAGTAGTGTCTGAGCACCTGCGTCGGGTGTGCATGGGGGGTGGATCCCCCCGCACGGGGGTTGGGGGGCAGCGCCCCCGAAAATTTTTTTTTTGGCCGACATATTTTCGCTGGTTTCGGGCCGACATATTTCCAAGACGACATATTTCCGGGACCACATGATATTAGGTGGTTTTTCGGCACATGGTTTTTTCTGATGGTTTTCTATTTCCGGTTAAGGAATTAGGGTTTTGGACTAATCTAGGTCATTAGGTTAGGGTTTTGGATGCCGCTGGCTCCTATATGTATATTTTATTGTAAACAGTGTAATAACAATGTATCAATATAATATATGTTGGTTTTCCTGGTTTGGGTTTCCAGGTGAAAAATCTCTGTGTAATGTTTGTATTTGCCATTGTATCTTTTCTTTCATTTTCTGAATATCAGTTTGCAGTAGATATTGTACAACGTTAGAATTTACAATGTATATATCCCAACTCCCAACACCTCGATATCTGCCACGTGTCTCCACTAATGGACGGTCCAGATCATTCCTGGGTAATTTCCCATGGAAATTCCCGATCTCTTGTCCTCGTGACTCCCGATTTCACAAACGTCGATATCCTGATGGCTGTTGGGACTTCTACCTAGCGTGAGAAGGGTTAAACCCCATGCACCTCCTGTCTGATATGACAGCTGACGGGTATCTATGGGAACATCCGACGGTCCCCAATCTCCTAGGCTTGCACCTTGGAAACCCAGTCCTAACCTCCTCGCTTCTTCGCCAAATCTGACGACTGACGAGATTTTTCTCTAGATCTGATGGCCCAAATCCGTTCTCCTGCACGCTTACTCCAGAGGCTAAACTCTACGCGCCTTCACCCGATCCAATGACTGATGGGTATCTGTGTGAGATCCGACGACTGATATTCTCCTCCCTTCTGTGTGCTTCTCCTGAGCTTCCCCTGGACATAGAAACCAACGGTCCAGATATTCTTCTCCACCTGATCTGATGGCTGTCGTGCTCTTCTGAACTTGTGCACTCCTTCTTCCCAGACTTGGAAGAATTTCAAAAGCCAAAGGCCTCAAACTTTTCTCTTTTCTTCTCTGCGATCTCCTTTGCCTGAGTTCTCGCTCCGCGTATGAAACATTGTTCCTCCTGAGATTAGGAACTCTGAACTCCTCTGAAGAGTTCTTCAGCCTCTACACTCCTTGCAGCCTCTGTAGAGTCTTCACACACACAAAAGTGCTATCTCTTTTGAGCTTCTGCAAGTACTCATAACCCTAAGGGAGTTTATCTTTCTTCCCTTCTCCCTCAGATGGAGAAATATGGATGCCCTCCTGGCTATCCTCTACCTCAAGCAACCTCTTGCTGAGCTGTTCAGGGTGTTCAGCAACCCTGTGAAGATCCTTCAGTGGATTCTTCCTCTAACTTCCAGAACTCAAAGAGTTCTCTTCTCTTGTGCCTGTCTGCACAATATCTCAATGCCCTCCTGGCAGAGTATCCTCTCAGAACTTCCAACGGTTGTGTACTTCTTCTGTGCACCTATGCAACCGCTCAATGCCCACCTGGAAGAGCTCTCAGAATCCTCCGTGATTCTAGTTCTTCTCTGAACTCACAATAGAGTCCTTCTTCTATGCACTCCTTGCACTAGCTCAATGCCCACCTGACATAGCTTCACAGAATCCTTAGTGATTTTGGCTTCTATCTGAACTCATAACAGAGTTCCTCCAACTTCACCTTGTGCCTGTGCTCAATTCCCACTTGGTAGAGCTTTACAGAACTCACAGCTAAGTTTTGTCTGCAACTATGTCTCTCATACATAGCCTTGCCTCCAAGGTTTTTAGCAACCTTGAGGTCTTCCCTGAGTTGTTGATTCCAGTTCTTGTGCTGCAACACGTCTTTATCTGAACCCGCAGTATTTAGAAGTGCTTCAGTGCACCGGTATTCAGAGACCACAGTACTCTGTCACGCCCTCCTGGCATGAAACCACAAAGAACCTCGAACCTGGAAATCAAACATTCTCCTGCAAATGCCTAACATACATCTACAACATATATTCATATCATATGAAGAACACTCACAGACATCCACATAATACAGAATTCATGCAGGAAAAACTTCTTCTGTTTATATTAAAAATGGCAAATGCCTGTAATTACAAGGTGTTCTCAAGATCTCTCTAGCTCTTCTCTGACTTCTACTCATCTCAACTTCCTACACAAAATGAGATACGAAATCTCTTTTACCTGAGGGGGCTCTTAGAGCTCTTCCCTCCAACCTACCTACCCTATTCAATTACATTGAATGGGTTGTCTAGTCTGCTATCTGGATCTAGATCTTATCCTTACAAACATTTAAGGCCGATCTTATCTACAGCTTGCGCAAAGGAACGACTCTATGGCTCACTAGACTATACATTAAAGTTACATTGAATTCAGATTTAAAATGAGGCTGTGCTTCTCTTCAACACGTGATTTGAATTCGCTGACGTGGCTGGCTGGCTGGCTGGCTGACGTGGAGAGATGCTCCTGCATCAGTGTGAAAAAGGGGTTGTTTAGGGCACCTTTAGGTCTTTGACTAGCCACCCAGCCGGATGTAGCCGATATTTGGACGTCAGATTGAATTGGAAGCTGAACCAAAAGTGGGTGGGAGGCCGACTAACATCATAAATGCGTCATTCTTAGGTGTGTGCAGATTTTAGCATCCACAGTCATGCATCATGTGCATGTGCACTTTTCCTGTGTTTCTTTATGGTGCATGTGCATGCACTACCTGTATAGTCATAGTGCATCCTGATTTGATAACTGGTTGTATAGTTTTGGACCCTTTGGAAATGTTTTTTTGGTAATTTTGGTCCATGGGTGAACTTAATAGTTGTTTGAAGATCCTGGATTCCTGTAACCATTTGCAGAAAAAATTTCAGTGATAAAACCCACCCTGGGGCTACGTCCACCAACTCTTGTTCTTTATTAGATGCTTCAATGGGTTACATGCATAGAGCCTTAAAACCCTTACTCTGCATAAGATAGGATATCTGCACAACTCGCTAGATCCTCCTTCCTTGCATTACATCACAAATCTCTCCACAGTCTCTTACAATGACTTGCACTTGGCTTTGCAGGTCTCACACAATATGCACAAAGCCTTACACTTATTGATCACACATCCCACTCTTAGCACTTAGCCAACTTGTACAACACTTGCGCACTATTCCACTACGTCTTATATTGCCTAGCCTTCTATTTATACATACAAAATAGGCCTAAACATGTGTAAACCCATGGGCCGACATCCCATTCCTGTTACATATTCCCAAATCCCAAAAAGGACCCAAAAGGGGGTCAAGATCCTGTGATCTTTGCTTCATCTTGCGCTCCATCTTCGACAGGCTATTGAAGTCCCAAAATAGGTCAACTTGACCAAGGATCTCCCAAAACTTGGTCAAGGGCCAATAGGCCCCCAACACTCACCTGTGACTCATCACGAGTCACTCTGGTCTGACTAGTTCTTCTTTGAATGCCTCGAGCTTGGCTCGAGCTGCTTTGACCTGCTGTTGTGCTACATCATCCTTTTTAGTAAAATCATGGATGACTGTATGATTAATAGGTCCCTCTAGATGTTGTTCTGCTATAGTGACAACCTGCTCTAGATCTACTCCTTGGCCTTCTACCTCTGTAAACAACTGATAGGCCTTATCTTTCATAGGTTGGATTTTCTGAGTTATATCCATAACTCTTCTCTAGATAGTATGGATTTTCTACTGTGCAGTGCGTTTCTCTTAGGACCACTTCATTCTTTCCACAACTGACAAAGACATCAGTTGCGACTGTATCTTTTCAGCTTGATACTTTGCCTCTTGGAGATGTGATTCCGGTGCTCTCAATTTTGGGCTCTCAATGATTCGTTCATATATTAGGGCACTGCAATTAGTGATTTTCTTACATTCTAGGGTAAGATCCTTGAGCCTTTCAACTGTGCTCCTAGCGGTTGCTTCCCTTTGGTCTCTTACATCTTGAGGGGTGTTGGGATAGGAGAAGACCTAGGGTTCAATGCTCAAGAGTGCACCAACAAAACCCTAACTATCGACCCTTTCGATAAAACCTATGAAGCATATGAAGTCTCACCCGAGGTAGAGGCAGAGGTGGTTGAAAGACTCAGGTGTCTGCAACCTTAGCTGGGACACTGATCTATGATTACCTTTCTTACAATGCACTTAGAATTAGTTACTCCTTAACATTCAATCATTAATACACTTTTCAGAAAGCACAAATCATAACAATGAATACTTATACTAAGGGTGATTCAGTACTTAGCCCCAGAAATGTAGGTTAGATTCAACAGATAAAGCACTGAGCATCTTATGTATCAGATCTAACATTCATTCATATAACATCAACACAGAGCATAACTAGATCTACTCAATCAGATCAATCACTTATCCAAGAGAGAGATAAACACGTAAGAACAAAGCACATAGCACCATACACACAATTACCATGGTTCACCCCCACCCTGGAGCTACATCCACAAAGTCCTCTTTATATTATCCTGGTCTAGCAGTTACAACATAGAGCTTCAATGACCCCTACTTCGCATAGGACAGAAGATCTGTGCATCTCTCTAGATCCTTCTTTCTGCTCCTCAACATCCAACTATAACAATATGTACTTAGCTCTCCGATCTCATGCACAGAGCTCTCTAAGATACATATGATCACACAGATCCAAATACTAGCACTAAGCTTTCATTCATACACCATGCATATGTATTACATTACTATATCCCCTATCTTACTATCTATATTGCTTATTTATGGATTACAAAATGGGCCTAAACATGTTTAAACCCATGGGCCAGCATCCCTTTCCCATTACATCAACCCAAAACCCTAAAATGGATCCCAAAATAGGTCTTGCTTCCTTATTTTCTGCTTCATGTTGCGCTCCTTCCTTGGTAAGTTGTCACAGTCCCAAAAGTGGTCAAATATGACCAAGTACTCTTCAAAACATGGTCAAGGGCCAATAGGCCCCCAACGCTCACCTTTGACTCGTCCCAAGTCACTTAGTTCTGGCCAATTCTACTTCAATTACCTCGAGTTTGGCTCAAGCTGCTTCAACCTGTTGCTTTGCGATTTCCTCTTGCTCAACGAACTCCTGGATGAGTGCGTTATTGACTGGTCCTTCTAGGTGATTCTTTGCTGTAATCACACCCTATTTTAGCTCTATCCCTTGGTTTTCAATCTCTAAGAAAAGTTGACATGCCTTATCCTACAAAGTTTGAAGTTGTTGCATTACTTCCATGACCTTGCTCTAGATCATGTGGATCTGCTGATGTGCGACACGTTGCTCGTGGGATCGCTTCATTTTCTCTATGGTTGGTAGGGCCTTCAACTGCATATGAAGTCTATCTGCCTACTGCTTCGCCTCCTAGAGTTGTGACTCCAGTTTATGTAATTATGGGTTCTCGGTCAGGCTCTCATGTATCTTCACACTTCTGGTACTTAGTTGTTTGCATTCTTCAATGATTTCTTTTATCCTTTCTACTATACCATGTGTAGTTATTTCTCGCTGGTCGCGCTCTTCTTGTGGGGTGCTTGGGATGATTTGAAGCTCTAAGTTGATGAATCTTTGCTTCAATTTCTGAATAACTTCAGCAAGCTTCATTACCTGACGATCTAAGGGTCCTTCAGCCTTTTTTTCTAAGCCGGTCACAGAGCGAAATGCTTTGTTGATAGTTTCTTCGATCCAAATTTGCTTAGCGAGAAATTGCTCCTTCTCCTTTTGGATCTTTGCGCGTTCTTTATCATACTTCTCTTAGATGGCCTCCTTATCTATCTATGTAGCTTGGCACTACTCTATGATTTCCTTGTGTGCGTGACTTAGGGCCTGGGTGGCCTGTTCTATTACTTCTTCTGCTTTTTGAAGGCGTACTTCAACTAGGTAAGTAATCTTGTGAAGTTGAGCTGACTCGTCTCCCACTTAGGGTGTTCCTTCTGGCATAGGCTCAGTAGAGACTGCATGGTTATACTGGAGGGCACACTGTACCCCTTGGAGCTCAACTTTGATTCTGTCATACATCGTCTGTTGCTTGGCCTCCTACTTTTCTGTAATTTCTTCTATGGCTTCATTCAAAGTTGCAAGGAGAAAGCCAAAGTCATCAGGGTTGAGCATGGTCTTCATCTTGGTCACGATCACTTTTGATTTCTTCTTAGAGGAAGACTTCAAAGGTGACCCTTTTCTCTTCTTTGGAACTTCAACCTCATCTCCTAGTTGTTTCTCGACTTCCTCTAAGTCTTCGTTGTTGCCTTCTTGATCAGGTGTGAAGGAAGCTATCTTCACAGAGTAGCTATCTACATCCTGAACCTCTTCAGGATTCTTTTTTTTCTTTGTCTTCATTGTCTTTTTCATCTTACTAGGCCCAGGTGTGTCCTACATAGCTTCTGGGCTATCAATATTGAAATGTCAACTGGATCTGCTGGAATAATGAGGTCCGTCGACCATTATTTGGTGATTTATTCTAGGTCTTCTTCAATAAGCTTATAATAGGACTAGATTTGTTCCTGGTGTTCTTCAGCACGTGGATTTAGGTAGATAAAGTGGCAGTCCACGCTAAAATTTATCAAAGGTCAAAACCTTTGTAAAGTGTTCGGGGTTATGCAAGTTTCACCCCCTATAGTTGCTTTCAGTTGGTTATAGTATCTATGAAAAATGGCATTTGACTGCCACTGCTTGCTCATGTCCATCGAATACCACAAGGTATTGAACTTCGCAGCTAATGGTTCGAATGGGAAGAGGTCTGGGAAATTTGTGCCTTCCAATAGCTCCCATGCAACAAAGGTGATCAATATTAGTAGCCAGCTGAAATGGAATTCATGCCCCTAGTCCTGAGCTTCTCTACAGTCAATTTCTAGCTGATTGACCAAATACTTTGCCCAATTCATCTGGAGTCCTTCTGCACATTTTTTGGTGAGGTCCACTACGAAGCTTGATACTTGCATAGGTCTATTCTTATGGACCAGCTTCCCTGCTATCAACTGACATGAAAGACGCACTACGCCACTCTCGATAGAGGCTACCTTGTAACCTCGAGCACCTTTTTCAACATTTCCATACACCTCTTTAATCTTAAATGAAAGCACGTGGTCTGCGATATTTCTAGGGTAGTACTCATGGGGATTAGGTCCCTGCATGCCAAGCCCAGTAATCCTTTTGATTAGCATCAAATCAACAGTTATGTGATGGTTCAACCATAGGTATCCTCCATGGTAACTAGCTAGCAGCAATTTCACACAAACAGTCACCTCCTGATGTCTGCCGAAGTTTGATATTTTCATGACATTGAGAAAAGTAGACTACGCAAGGCTCATCGTCCATTACTGAGGGAAAATCTTCGGATTGTGGCCCTTAGTATTTTTTAAGTACTTAGATGGTGTGAGCATGGTGTAGGCTTTACGGTCTCCCAAGTTGAAGTCACAACACTTCAACGCTATAACCTTGTCTTGATCTGCGTGGTAGGTGAAAACTCCTTTCGGTAGATATGCAGTGATTAGGGTGTAGTCAAAGTCTCAAGGGACATTGTCCCTGTTAATCTCACCACTTAAAGGGGGAATGTAAGTAGGTAGAATGGTTGGCACTATCCTCGTGTTGGCTACGTCGTGTCTATGCTTAGTTCTCGCCTTTGCACTGGCTCGAGATGTTCTAGCTCAAGCAGTCGATGGGGAGGCTACCACTCCTTTCGATGATGAGGCTTGCACTCCGGTGGACATTCCTCTTTCTGACATGACTCTTTCTGTCCTTAAGCTAGCAAGTACTTCTCTCACTAATTCTTCTAATGCGCTAATCTCGTCGAACATGTAAGCTCGGTATCACAGTCTCGGGTTGTCAATGGATTGTCAAAAGTGTCTTTCGGGCATGGTGGGACGGAATAAGTAAGTAACTCTCCAACGGACTGCTTTCAACGGATATGAAACTTCCATGACCATGTATCTATCCATTAAGGTGAGGTCCAATGGTCTAATGGTAACCCATAACTACTTTTCGATCCGTTTGGAGCGGCGGTCGAATGGGTATATCAGTTCCAACAACTATATTGCTTCGTCATGGTGAAGTACTCTATGTCATTGTTCTAATATCTTGGTAAAGCTCCAATTCTACAACTCTTCTTGCTGCGAAGTGTCCTCTAGAACCTCTTTTAACCTTACAGTATTATCCCTTTTCTTTATTAACTTCCTATCCCTCTTCCCGGTGAGTTTCGTCTCAGTAATGCTTTTACCGTTCTGATGTTTATCTTCTATGGTATTAGTTACTTCGCACTATGGAAAATATTTCCTAGGGTTCCTTGATAATACCTCTTCTGTATCAACAATAGGTAAATCAATCTTCTACATATCCTCAGGTGTTCTCTTATCTTCGCCATTGGAGGTACTAATATTAAATATCTGTGATCTGTGATCTTCTCTTCTGGTTTTCAATCAAGTGTCTGATCCTTCTGGTCATAAAGTCTTTTAATTCTTGTTTCTTTTGTTCCAAAACTTTTTCTTCTTCTCTTCGTATGTCATGTTCTCTGTCAATCCAGGGTTTACCTATGAGCATGGTAAATGGGGCGCTGTCTCAACAAATTTAATGATCTGAAAGTCTTCCTCTGTCGAACTTCCACTGACAGTCATAGGTATCTGGGCGAGCCTTCCACATAGTTTTACTAGGTTTCCTCTAAAGAAAGTTGTTCCTCCTATGGAAGGGGTCATGACAGGCTTTCCTATAGCTTCCCAAGTTCTTTTTGGCATAATTTTCACTTGTGTTTCTTCATCAAGAGTACAATCAATGTCAAAGTCCCCTATTCTTGCTTCGATTTTCTCCTTTTCTTTGAAGATCTCTGAT
>JASDQU010013823.1:109535-128408 GCA_032191745.1 Picea mariana | reverse complement strand
TGGCGGCCAACTGAGGATCATGCAGCGAGCGCTAGGGGCTGAGAATTTTTTCTGGGGCATGATGTTGCACGCCAAGATGGTGGGACAACTCACTAGGTGTCGAGCGACCGAGTCAGGGGATTTTACTTTTGGATCTATCCTGGTGGATTGGTTTCTAGAGAGGGTGCCTATGTTGTGTCTGAGAGTTTTGTTAGACCCACCAGGGGTGTGAGAGCCACGACTATGGAGATGGGCGACGATATTGGTTCATCATGGGGGTGGTGAGGGTGGCCATTGATTCACCGCTGAGGCTACATAGGTGTGGCATCAGATGCCACAGATCATTTTACAGTTTCCATAGGGGTAGATTTTCGTGATGACCCGAAGATGATATTACCTTCGGGAGAGGTATTCAACCGCCGAGGTATGATGTTATTTTTGTTGGTTTTTTATTTGCTTTTAGATAGTATAGAATATGGTGGATATTTGTATGGATGTTATTGCTATCATGTGTTTTTTTTATGTATATGTGGGGTCACGTGGACGAGAGGTCGAGATGATCAGAGAGCCAGGCCGTCAGGGGCCTATGAGACCACCACGGGTAGAGCTACAAGAAGCGGATAGGCGGGGATGAGAGGATGCTAGGGTGAGGCCTGCCAATGATGATAGAGTGGCTAGGAAGCGTCGTTATGATGACCCCAGTGCAGGGCCATGACATGCTCCTCTGACTGAGGTCGGGGGAGAATTCAATGATTTTCATCGTCGATTAGAGGTGGTTCTATGAGGAGTGCCCGAGGGGATGTGGGTGAGGATCTAGGATGAGGGCATCCTGGAGTAGTGTATTGGGCTACCGGCAGAGTCGTAGACCCTGATTTGCAGAGCAGCTGTAGCCGGAGCTGCGATGACTGGGCGGTTTCCCCCGAGATCGGAGGGACCTAGAGTTGGTGGGGTACCTCTGCCAGAGGGAGGACCTGGTGCTGGAGCACTAGAGGTACCCTGAGGGCCTCTGGATATGTATTTTTTGTATTTAATATAGGTTGGTGATCCCATTTTGTATAGTTGTGACATCCATTTTTGTATTGATAGGGATGAGGTGACTCACCTTCCTACGGGCGATGTACTATGTTTTGTAAACACTTATGACATTTTGACCGATATATATATATGGATATACATTTTGGGATCTTGGTAATGTGTACATGTGTTATGTTTTTTTTTTTGATGATGTCTAATGTATGTGTTAGGACCGATTATTGATGTTTGATGTATGCGTATTGGCAGTTTGATGTGATAAATGCCAATCTAATACTAGGTTAGCCATATTATCTTCTATTTGATTAAATTGTCTTGGGATATGTGTGAATTTGATGGAATCAAATTGTCGAGATAACAGTCTAGCTTGCAGATATTTACGAAAGAGTCAAGGATCGCAAATGCGGTACACGTTATTGAGCTGGAGGACAACCAACCGACAATCAAGGAAAATGCTAAGGTGAGGAATGTGGCGATGACTGGCCTCAATGAGGAGACCAATGACGACGATGTATTATGCTTGATTGTTGATGGTTGAGCCTAAACATATACCGCTGGTGTGGATCAGGTCATGTGAAGGTGAATAGAGGGCCCAAGCAGCCAAAGAGAGATTATGAGTTTAGCGGCTAGCTCTGTCGGCATAACTGATGTGGTAGGCCGATGGGGGTGGCATCTGTAAATAACACAAGTGATAGATTATATAGGATGTATGGATAAAAAAATATTAAAAACTCTACAAAAAATGTACAAAAAAGAAAAAGCCTAGTGTAGTATGGCTACACTCAGGCGTAAAATTTCTTTAAGTACAACCCGTTGATGGGTTATTTGAGAGGATGGCCTTCCAGGGAGGCCAAGATATATGTGCCTTTAGTGAGGCAATGTTGGATGATGTATTGTACATGCCATAGGGACTTGAACTTGCCATAGCCAAGGGTATCATGAGCGATATAGTAAGCGAGGACGAGGTCCCCTTCATTAAATGAGTGAAGGTTGACATGGCGATCAAAGGTGGATTTTGACCGTTTCTTGGCTGCCTCATTGTTATGTAATGAGGATCGACGGTCTTCATCTAGGGACTCTATGTTTAGAAAACATTGCTCCATTGGAGCACTGTTGGGTAATAGCTTGATAGCAGCGTGTAAGGTGAGAATTTCGCACTCAATGGGAAGAGTGGCCTCAACTTCGTGGACTAGATGGAATGGTGTGAAACCAGTGGCAGTTTTAACTGCCGTGCGGTAAGCCCAAAGTGCAGAAAATAACATATGATGCCAATTGGTCTTATGTTTATTAACCATGTGCTGCAACATGGTTTTTAGGACCTTGTTAACAACTTCCACCTGTCCGTTGGACTGAGGGTAGTATGGTGTGGTGAACTCGTGGGAGAAGCCTAACCTGGATGAGAGTTCAATGAAAATCTCATTCTCGAACTGTTTCCCATGATCAAAGACTAGTTGGAGTGGTACGCCAAAGTGGGATATGACGTGGTTAAAGAAAAAATGCGTTGCTTTGTCAGCAGTGTTGTTGAAGGTCGGCATGGCTTCGGCCCACTTTTTGAAGTAATCAACTACAATGAATATGTATTTGTGTCCATTGTTGGATGGAGGATTGCAATTCATGAATTCGATGCCCCATTGCAAAAGGGGCATGTGGTAATGACTGGGTGCAGAAGATTAGGTGGTGCGCGTGCTTTGTTGGCATAAAGATGGCATTTATCACATCGCTCCATGGCATGAATGCAATTGTGAAATAATGTAGGCCAAAAGTAACCCACGCAGATGATTTTCTGGGCGGTGGACATCCCAAAGAGATGGCCCCAACAAGCGCCACTCTAGAAGTCATTCAAGACTCTCTCGGCCTCTTCAATAGTCAAGCATCAACGAAGTATGGTGTCAACCCCTTGCTGATATAAGATATCCCCGATGAGGAGGTAGCAGGGTGTCTAGTGACGAATACGTCAATGATCATCTCTGGAGAGGTGGTTTCTAAATTTTTGTGTTCGGAGATAGGAAAGAAGAGCACTGTACCAAGGGTCATCTGAGGGGATGTAAAAAATATGTTCATTAGGGAAGTCAGTATTGACGGGGGAATTGGTAGTATCGAAGAGAAAAGTCGTGATGAGTTCGGAGAGGATGAGAGCTTTCTTGCTCTTGGGTGTTGAAAATTTGAGATCGTACTCTTGTAGGATGATGATCCATTGAGCAAATTTACCATTAATTTTTCAACGACTAAGAAAGTATTGCATGGGGTTAGAATCTGCTATGACTTTGGTAGTTCGAAGCAGAATGTAATGGCATAGTTTCTAGACTGTGAGGACGACTGCAAGGGCTAGTTTCTCTTTGTGATTGTATTTCAAGGGTGTCCCTGAGAGGTTTTTACTAATGTAATAAGTGACATGCTCGTGATCATCATCCCCTATTTGAATGTGAAATCCTGCTACTAAGGCGGTTGAGGCCAATATGTAGAGGATATAGTCATGGTTATAGTAGGGTGGACTAATCAAAGGAGTGTTGGACAGTGCCATTTTAAGGTCATCGAAAGCTTTTTGGGCATGGGAATCCCAATGGAATGGGATGTTGTGGAGTATTAAGCAAAGGAAACTGTGTGCTCAAGTGGGATAGTCTGTGACAAAGAGACGTAAAAAGTTAGCTTTGCCTTGTAGGCTCTGTAGTTGGCATAAATTCCGAGGAGGGGGAATTTCCGTGATGGCTTGGACTTTGAGAGGGTCCACGGTAATGCCACATTGGGAAATAATGAACCCAAGGAGGTGCCCAACAGTGATGCAGAAGAGGCACTTGAAGGGGTTCAAGCGGATATTGTACTGTCGACACCTTTGGAAGATGATTCGTAGATCATCGAGGTGCTGAGTGCATTTCTTGGATCGAGCGGTGAGGTCATCCAAGTATGTGAGGATGATATGAGCTAGATCATGAAAGACATATGTCATGGCTTGTTGGAATGTCTCTCCAGCGTTCTTGAGGACAAAAGGCATGACACGATATCCGAAAGTACCCCAGGGGGTAGTGAATGTGGTTTTGTACTGATCAGTTGGATGAATTTGGATTTGGTTGTAGCCAGAGAAATCATCCATGAAGGAAAATGCCTTATGACCGGTGCAATCATCGATAATTTGAACGATAAAGGGAGTGGGAAAGTTGTCTTTGGGACAAGCATGATTGAGGTCATGAAAATCCGTACAGACACAAATAGTGCCCTATTTTTTGTTAACAGGGACGAGGTTGGAGACCCATGATGTATAGGTGATGGGGTAAATGAAGCCAACGATGCATAATTTATCAATCTCAGCCTTGATGGCCGCAACTTTGGATGGGTGTAGCGGCCATTGTTTTTGGCAGACTGGTGTGATATCAGGCCAAGTGTCGATGCGATGTTTGACGATAGAGGGGTCAAGGCCAGGCATCTCCGTGTATGACCAGGCAAAAATGTCTCGGTATTTATGAAGAGATCTTTGTAAGCAGTAATTTATTCAGGACTGCATGCGGCGCCAATAGTGATTTCCTCGATGACTCCATTTTTAATGGAAATATCGATTTTGATGGCGGGGGAAATGATGTCCATATTTCCTTATTCAAAAGCATTAGGGTCAGGGATAGGGTTGTTGAACCAGTCGATATGCCCTAATGGGATAAAATATTTGGTTTCGACTGCGTATATGGGGTGCTGGTTAGGAGGGGCAAATGCTTCCTATGAAAATAAGAGCAATCAGTGGTGTAGCACATCCCATGGGCAGTCAGGGGTGGTTAATTCCTCAATTATGTCCTCATCATAGTGGAATTGTCGAGAATACAAGGGATCCAAAAGATTCACATCGGTGAATGTTACTGTGTGATTGTTGTCTGGTGATGAAGAAGTAGGGGGGGTGATGCAAGGAGATTGTGATGGTTCACTCGACATAAACCAAATATCGAGATACTAAGGGTTAAAAATGGTAGTTGGGCCTAAACTTTCCATGGGGAAATGAATGGGGGGATTAGGGGGATTTAGGGGTAAATCCTCATACAATTCAACCAAGAACCATGGGGGAGTAGGGAGTGTCTCAGGTTCAGGAGAAAGGATGTGAATAACCTCTGGAAATGGAGTCTGGGTAATCATTGATTCTACTAGCACTGGAGGGGATGTAGCATTTTGAATAAGGGCCATTTGGCAATGCCTATATTTGATGATCATAGGACATAGATATGTAAAATGATCAAGTGATTCACATAGGGTGCAAGGACACCTCATACTTTCATTGAATGAAGTGGTGACATAATGGATGTCAGTGTTTTGGGTACTTGACGACGTGGAGGTAGAGGGGTTTTGTTGAAAACTCTGGTGTGCTTCTCCGAGTGTCTGTCGAAACTGAGGTAGGGCGGGGCAATGATGAGTATAGTGGCCATACTCTGAACATATGGAACATGCAAATTTGGTCCGCAGCCCTTTATTTCCTACAGTAGACGACATTGTGGTGGTATTGGGTGTGCTTGATGAAGCTCTAGGCGATGTAGTCACACGGGGAGGGGATGTGGTTGCATAGGGGAGTTGGATGAGATTGCATAGATTGGGGAGAGAGGGACATCGATTAGTGGGGTGTCCTTATTTTTCACAGAGTGCATAAGGAGGTTGGATGCGAGGAGGGAGAGGAGTGATGGGGTATTTCTTCTTGCGTCTACCCCTAGCTGTAGCGATGGCATTAGAAAGAGGGGGTGAGGGTGTTTCTTCAGGAGTAGGTATTGGAATTTACATCGGAACTCCAGAGGTTTGGGGAGGGAGGGATGGTTGAGGGACCATCTCGGGCGGATGTAGATACCAAACTAGGATTTACAGTACCATGTTGGGGAGGGTAAGCATTCCATCTAATTGAAAAGGTTGGATGCCTGGTGGGGGGTAGAAGAAGGGAATTTGAGTAATGGCTTGGGGAACTATTTTCTAAATAGGGATATGGCCCTGAGGTGAGGTGAAATCGTGAACTGGTGGAGTTGGGGAGTTCTCAAGAGATTCTTGAGGGAGAAGTTCTACAACTAGGGGGACGTCAAGGATGAAAGAGGCATCAGTGGGAGGGAGGTTATCTTCATTTCTCGTTCCATTGGAGGATACAACAAATACGTGTGCTGAGGGATGGAGGAGCGGTGGTGCTCTGTGGTATGTCCCTAGCAAGGATGGGTCCTTGAATATTCTGGGGCCCATCTCGATGAGTGGATAGGCATCGGGATTAGTGTGGATGAAAGGGAGGATGTTATCGATGTTGGATGAAGGGTTGGACTCATAATGTGATACTTGATTGATGGTAATTATCTTTACGTTATGGGGAAACATCATGGTTCAGAACACATAAGAGGTGACGGCCTTCATAGTGTACATGTAGCTACGACCAAACAAGATATTGTAGTCGAGTGGGGCATCGATAACCTCAATGTCAATCAGAATTGTTTTTCCCTCGAGCTCGACGGGGACATTTTGGAAGAGTCCTTTTGGGGATGAGGGTCTGCCATCATAGGCTCTTAAGTTAATGGCAGATGGTATGAGTTCGGGGGAACCAAGTTTCTACCATATGGATTTTCACATGATATAGGTGGATGCACCTTCATTAATGATGTACCAATGAACTGTAATGTTCTGAATTTTTACAGGGATTTGAAAAGTAGTAAGAGAGGGGAGGCGAGGTTCTCCACTGTCGAGATCAAATGTGATGAGTCAGGTATCAGTAGGGTTGACTTCTCCCAGGGAAGAAAGTAACGACTTTCACTGGGTGGGACAAGTTTGAAGGACTTCTAAGACTGACATGGAAGCCATAGATTGTGCCAAGTCATCGACCAAACTGTAATTATGAGTGGCCCTATCTTGAGGATTGTGGACATTCCTGCATAATGGGATGCGAGGAATATGAAGGGGTATTTCAGTATTAGGGTGAGGAATCGTCAAAGGGGGTCCAATTGTGACTAGAATTTCTTCTGAGGTGGGGGGATCAGAGTCAAGGGGTGTGTTATACTGACGAATGCAGGTTTGCAAAAGGACTTCTTCCTCACTGGTAAGGAGGATAATGCAATCGATAGAGGTGACTATATTGGGATACGGTCCCAACTGTGGTGGGGTAGGCTAGATGTCTGGTTGGGTATTTATCACCCGTTGGTGTGGGATGGGGTTTTGTAGCACATCTAGGGGTGGTTGTTGGACATATGGTTGTGGGGCCTACGGAGGGGAAGGTAGTGCTGAGGTACATGGTCCATTCACAGAGTCTTTCATCTATTTAAAGTCAATGATTTGGGGGAAATGGTGAGTAGGTGGTCCTAATATTTTTGTTGTTCCTTCCTTGGCGTTTGTTGTTGTTTCTCCCTTGGGGGTTTTGATTCCCCTAGTTTTGGTTTCCCCCGACAGATTGGTTCTGCTGGGGTTGGTTCTGGTTTCCTCCCGATTCATGGTTATTATTGTTCCATTTTTTTCCTTTCTTTATGGCATTGTTTGATTGATGGGATGGATTTTTCATGTTCAGTTGTTCAAAATTTTGATATTGTTGAATGGGAGAAGGTTGAACAAAATTAACCCCAACATGTGATGGTCCTTGTGGTGGATCCATAGGTTGTGGGGGGCCAGAAAATGGAAAGTACGGATTATGTTGTGGAGATGATCCATAAGGTACATAGGAAGGCATGGCTCTTTCACTAGTGCTTAGGGTATAGGTCGAGGTAGAGGGAGTACCAACACTTGGTTGGATAGGTGGGCAGATTAGGGGTGTCGGTGGGGGTCCACTTATGGGTGGAGGTAGGGCAACAGGGTATGGTTGTTGATAAGGGGGAGGAGGATAATAAGGGATTCCTCCATATGCCAGCAGATATTGAGGTGTACCATACATGGGTGGTTGTTGAGGCTCTGGGTTGTGGTGTGTAGTGTTACCAATTAATCTTTCTGTTGAGTGAGACATCCCAAGTTTTTCTTGGTCAAATGGAACAGGTCTAGGGGCATCTAGGAGTACCATGTTTAGGTATCCAGACTAGGTGTAAATGAGTTAAAACTATTGGGTCTTTCTAATGGCTTCTTCTTCGGTCTGGGAGAAGGTGGAGGCCACATATTTGGAAAGGAGGGAAATAAGTGATTTGAGGAACTAATTGAGACATTGTTGGGGGGTAGCGTCAGCTTTGCTGAGGCTATGTCTGCGATGCCATTCATGGATGTGGTCGGAAATATGTGTGGAGGCGGTTTGTTTGAAGTCTGAGAGTAGTTCAAGGCCATTGTCATGATGAACAGGTAATTGAAATAAGGTCAAAAATGCTTTGTCCAAGGATTCAAAAGTCACGTGGGACCTAGATTTTTCTTCTACATACCATTTGGTTGATGGGCTAGTGAGTGTTCGTTGAAATAAACCTAGTCAAATGGAATCTTACATGATGTTGTTTGAAGAACACCATAGGTGAAAGGTCATGATATGGTTGGTAGGATCATCTCTTGCTTTTCCTTCAAACTTGGGGATGTTTGAAGGGAGTTTGGTAGGCATTGCAGGCCATGTGGGGTTATGCAATATGAGATCATTGGTGAGTTTAGTCATATCTGATATGTTGAGGGAATCCAAATATGGCATATGGGGTGGTGGTGGAGGATTAATTCTGGCCACAGTGTGAGTGTTCTGAGGACTTGACCCTTGGAGAGGACTAGGTGGGTTTGTATTTCCCCCTTGACATGAAGTTGGTCCCCCGCTTCCATGTAAAGGAGAGTGAGTGGAAGGTGGACCTTGGGAATTGGAACCAAGTAAGGTGGAACCATGCAATTCTAATCCCAAGACAGTGGCACTCATAGGGGTGTGAGAAGGTGGAGTTGATGAGTTGGAAAGAATAGGAACTCCCCCTAGAATAGGAGGGAGATTTAGCAAGCGTTTGGAATGATGGGGGTTCTGTGGGCCTCCTATGATGTCCGACTAGTTGAGTGAATGTGTGTGAATGGTGGTGAGAGAAAATAAATAAACAAGAGCCTTTACTAAAATTTTCGAACCTACACAATATATATCCAAATCAGATGTAATCAGAAGGGCATCATATATAAGGTGTTTTGATAAAGAAGCATATATGTGGATAGGTTGATTTTGTCCGCGTGGGGGAACAAAGAAAACAAATTCTCATGTCCTAAAATACGTAATTTCCTTCCTCTCAAAATGGCACTCGACCTTCCAATAACACTCGACAGTGGGGTCTGAAGCCACCAAAAGAGAAACTAGTGAAGGATGAAGCAATTAGTTATAATGAGGGGTAGAGAGGGAATATCCTAAAAGAACTGGCTATATTTCCCAATAGCCACAAAAATCCGATCAAGGTGCAATTCCAGCCCACAATTTCCACCTGGGTAGATGTCCTAAAATTTGGTCACTAGGTACCTCGGTCAAAGTGTGACATTTAGAGTTTTGGCCTAAGAAATGGGTCACGGGCTGGATCCTATCCAAGAGGTGGGTGCCTCAAGGGGGGATGCATAGAACAACTGGACCTCAGCCTTCAACCCTTCACGAGTATCTCCTTGCCTTATGGTGTTAGGAACACCTGACTTGAAGGATTTATAGTTCCCTATTTGACAACTTCTATTGTTTTGAAAAATGTGAGAACCAGATAACAGGGAGTGTATTGGATGCCTATCCCTGAAATCTTACCTAGACTAAAAGATTTCGTTTGGCACCTCCTGTGGATAAAAACTTAGTGAGTTTTTAGAAAAAAATTATATGTGGTTGTTTGAGAGATTGGGGATGTGAGCCAATCTCGTTGAAATTAAGAGGGAGTGGATAGTTTCGTCAAGAAAAGGGTGGGGTGTTTCGGAATCCCTTTGGAGGAAACTTACTTCAACCTCCACATTTCGAGATGAAAACTATGTGAGTGAGAAGTGACATTTGTGTGTGAATGAGTGAAAGTGGCCAATTTTTTAATGAATTAGGTGTCACCTTGCTGCATGTGGACTTCACTTGGTCCTTACAAGTCTTTGATTACCTAATTAACTAAATGTCATTGGTACAACCTTGCAGAATTCAAAAGTCCCTAGGAAGATAGCATGTGGACATGTGGGTCCTTTACTATTCCTTTAACTCCCTAATGTGATTTAATCTAAGAAATCTTTGAAATTATCCTAGATTGTGAACATGTGGGCATGTATGGGCCCTTTACAAAACCTTTAAACTTCCCTAGTGATTTAATCTAAGAAAGTAAACTTCAACACTATCCTATCTTTGTAGCATGTGGGCCTGTATGGGACTGTTACAATTCTGAGATGTGTTTGAAAAATAAACTAAGAGGAGTCCCTCGGGGGCTTTTGTCCTCTCCTAAAGATTTTGTCTTTTTAAGGAAGATGAAATTGTCTCTCAGCCTATTTCTAATTCTCAAGATCGCTTTGGAGCATGAGAGAAGAGCATACTCAATGATTGATATCCAATTTCTAGTCCCAATGCAAGTTTTATATGTGATGTAGATGATTCCAACTTATTTTTTAGTTAAAGAAAGCCATCCATGTGGCCAAATAAAAGAAAAAAAGAGGAAAAATAATGATTTTTAACCCCTAAGTGCCTACGTGTTTTGACTAATCCCTTTATATGAGACGGAAGGTAAGTGTGGTGCAGATTGCAACATGCATGGAATCACCTTTAAGAAGGTTATGGGCCTTCAATAGATCATAAAAAAGCTTACAATGTGTATTTTTCTGCACAAGTGTACGAGTCTCGGACTAGACAGAGGCGCTTTGAGCGCCAATGTGTGAATTGAAAAAGATTTTTGAGTGCATGTGTGCAAAAGGCACTGAGTAATACAATGATTTTGGCACATGTGTGTACGATGTGCGACTGTGGGCCAATAAATCCACGTGCAACTTTCACATGATCGTGAATAAAATTCTGGATGGAATTCTCTCAACTCAGCTTTGAATTTCATGTTTTGTTGGTCGGCTTGGGTTGGTTATGGTACCTGCAGGTTAAATAAATACAAAGAAGAGCTAAAATAACCCAAATGGGGTAGGAAATTGATACCTTTCCCCAATGGAGTTGCCAATCTATTGCACCTCTTTTTTCATCTAAATGAGCAAAACAAAGGTGCTTACAAGCTTATTTGGGTCAACTAAGAAAGAAAATAGTAAAGGAAAGGGTTAGAAGAATAAAGCATAAAAGACTAAGCTAAGAATTAAACTAGGAATGATAAAAATAATTAAACTAAAGTGCATAAGGACATAAGAGAAAGAAACAAACAAGACTCATGTCATCAATGGAAAGGATTGTATTAGTGAAAAGAAAACACCAAAGAGAAAGGGGGACTTTGGGTCCCTTCCTCCTCCAAGGGAGGGCTCTTGGACCCCCAAGATTGAGCTCTTCTTACAACTTGAAAACTTGAAAGAAATGGTGAAAGAATCCCAAGCTAATTCACTCAAAGGATGATTTGAATAGCTCCAATGGAATGGTGCTAGTATGCTCTTGATGAGAAAAGAGGATTCCCCAAGAGAATAGTAGCAACATAACCTTACAAATGAATTCCTTGAAAATTTAGTGCACCCATGGCCTTCTCTTATAGCGCCTCTTTGAGGTATTATGCAACCTAATTTTAGTGTGAAAAAGGGGTTGTTTAGAGAACCTTTAGGTCTTTGACTAGCCACCCAACTAGATCTAGCTGAGATTTGGATGTCAAATTGAATTGGAAGCTGAACCAGAAGTGGGTGGGAGGCCGACCAACACCATAAATGCGTCGTTCTCAAGTGTGCACGGCTTTTAGCATCCACAATCGTGCATCATGCACACGTGCACTTTTCCTATGTTTATTTATGGTGCATGTGTGTTCACTACCTGTATAGTCATAGTGCATCCTAATTTGATAACTGGTTGTATAGTTTTGGACCCTTTGGAAAAAAAATTTGGTAATTTTGGTCCATGGGTGAACTTAATAGTTGTTTGAAGATCCTGGATTCCTGTAACCATTTGCAGATGAAATTTTAGTGATAACACCCACCCTAGGGATACATCCACCAACTCTTCTTCTTTATTAGATTCTTCAATGGGTTACATGCACAGATCCTTAAAACCCTTACTCCGCATAAGACAGGAGATTTGCGCAACACGCTAGATCCTCCTTCCTTGCGTTATAGCACAAATCTCTCTACAGTCTCTTACAATGACTTGCACATGGCTTTGCAGGTCTCACACAGTATGCACGAAGCCTTACACTTATTGATCACACATCCCACTCTTAACACTTAAAAAACTTGTACAACACTTGCGCACTATTCCACTACTTCTTACATTACCTAGCCTTCTATTTATACATACAAAATAGGCCTAAACATGTGTAAACCCATGGGACGACATCCCATTCCTGTTACATATTCCCAAATCCCAAAAAAAACCCAAAAGGGGGTCAAGATCCCATGATATTTTCTTTGTCTTGTGCTCCATCTTTGACAGGATGTCGAAGTCCTAAAATAGAACAACTTGACCAAGGATCTCCCAAAACTTGGTCAAGGGCCAATAGGCCCCCAACACTCACCTGTGACTCATCCTGAGTCACTCTGGTCTGACTAGTTCTACTTCAAATTCCTCAAGCTTGGCTCGAGCTGCTTCGACCTGCTATTGTGCTACGACATCCTTTTCAGTAAAATCATGGATGACTACATCATTAATAGGTCCCTCTAGATGTTGTTCTACTATAGTGACAACCTGCTGTAGATCTACTCCTTGGCCTTCTACCTCTATAAACAACTGATAGGCCTTATCTTACACAGGTTGGATTTTTTGAGTTATCTCCATAACTCTGCTCTAGATAGTATGGATTTTCTACTATGAAATGTGTTTCTCTTGGGAGCACTTCATTCTTTCCACAACTAACAAGGAAATCAGTTGCACCTGTATCTTTTCGTCTTGATATTTTGCCTCTTGGATTTATGACTCCAATGCTCTTAATTTTGGGCTCTCAATGATTTGTTCATATATTAGGGAAATGTAATTAGTGAGTTGCTTACATTCTAGGGTAAGAGCCTTGAGCCTTTCAACTGCGCTCCTAGCAGTTGCTTCCCTTTGGTCTCTTACATCTTGAGGGGTGTTGGGATAGGGGCAGACCCAGGGTTCAATGCTCAAGAGTGCACCAACAAAACCCTAACTACTGGCCCTTTCGACAACACCTGTGAAGCATATGAAGTATCACCTGAGGTAGAGGCAGGGGTGGTTGAAAGACTCAGGTTTTTGCAACCTTAGCTGGGACATTGATCTGTGATTACCTTTCTTACAACACACTTAGCATTAGCTACTCCTTAACATTCAATCATTAATACACATTGCATAAAGCATAGAGCATCACAATGAATACTTATACTAAGTGTGATTCAGTACTTAGCCCCAGAAATGTAGGTTAGATTCAACAGATAAAGCACTAAATATCTTGTGTATCAGATCTACCATTCATTCATATAACATCAACACAGAGCATAACTAGATCTACTCAATCACATCAAGCACTTCGCCAAGAGAGAGATAAACATGTAAGAACAAAGCACATAGCACCATACACACAATTACCGTGGTTCACCCCCACCCTGGGGCTACATCCACAAAGTCTTCTTTATATTATCCTGGCCAAGTAGTTACAACACAGAGCTTCAATGACCCCTACTTCGCACATGATAGAATATATGTGCAGCTCGCTAGATCCTTCTTCCTTGTTCCTCAACATCTAACTATAACAATATGTACTTAGCTCTTCAATCTCATGCACAGAGCTCTCTAAGATACATACGATCACACATATCCAAATACTAGCACTAAGCTTTCATTCATACACCATGCAGATGTATTACATTACTATCTCCCCTATCTTACTATCTATATTGCCTATTTATGGATTACAAAATGGGCCTAAATGTGTGTAAACCCACGGGCCAACATCCATTTCCTGTTACATCAACCCAAAACCCTAAAATGGATCCCAAAATAGGTCTTGCTTCCTTATTTTCTGCTTTGTGTTGCGCTCCTTCCTTGGTAAGCTGTCGCAGTCCCAAAAGTGGTCAAATATGACCAAGTACTCTTAAAAACATGGTCAAGGGCCAATAGGCCCCCAACACTCACCTGTGACTCATGCCGAGTCCCTTGGGTCTGGCCATTTCTACTTCAAGTACTTCGAGTTTGGCTCAAGCTGCTTCAACCTGTTTCTTTGTGATTTCCTCCTGCTCGGTGAACTCCTGGATGAGTGTGTTATTGACTGATCCTTCTAGGTGCTTCTCTACTATAATCACACCCTATTGTAGCTCTGTCCCTTGGTTCTCAATCTCTAATAAAAGTTGACATGCCTTATCCTACAAAGTTTGAAGTTGTTGCGTTACTTCCATGGCCTTGCTCTGGATCATGTGGATCTACTGATGTACAATGCGTTGCTCGTGGGATCGCCTCATTTTCTCTATGATTGGTAGGGCCTTCAACTGCATCTGAAATCTATCTGCCTGCTGCTTCGCCTCCTGGAGCTGTGACTTCAGTTTATGTAATTATGGGTTCTCGGTTAGGCTCTCATGTATCTTCATACTTATGGTACTTAGCTGTTTGCATTCTTCAGTGATTTCTTTGATCCTTTCTACTATACCACGTGCAGTTATTTCTAGTTGGTCGCACTCTTCTTGCGGGGTGCTTGGGATGATTTGAAGCTCTAAGTTGATGACTCTTTGTTGCAATTGCTGAATAACTTCAGCAAGCTTCATTACCTGATGATTTGAGGGTTCTTCAACCTTTTTTTCTAAGCCGGTCACAGAGCAAAATGCTTTGTTGACAGTTTCTTCGATCTTGATTTGCTTCGCGAGAAGTTGCTCCTTCTCCTTTTGGATCTTTGTGTGTTCTTTATCATACTTCTCTTGGATGGCCTCCTTCTCTTTCTATGAAGCTTGGCACTACTCTATGATTTCCTTGTGTGCATGATTTAGGGCCTGGGTAGCCTGTGCTATTACTTCTTCTGCTTTCCGAAGGCGTACTTCGACTAGGTAAGTAATCTTGCGAAGTTGAACTAACTCGTCTCCCACTTAGGGTGTTCCTTCTGGCATAGGATTAGTAGAGACTACACGGTTAGACTGGAGAGCACACTGTACTCCTTGGAGCTCGACTTTGATTCAGTCGTACATCCTCTATTTCTTGGCCTCCTGCTTTTCTATAATTTCTTCTATGGCTTCATTCAAAGTTGTAAGGAGAAAGCCGAAGTCATTGGGGTTGAGCATGGTCTTCATCTTGGTCACGGTCACTTTTGATTTTGTCTTAGAGGAAGACTTCAAAGGTGACCCTTTTCTCTTCTTTGGAACTTCAACTTCATCTCCTGGTTGTTGCTCGAATTCTTCTAAGTCTTCATTGTTACCTTCTTGATCGGGTGTGAAGGAAGCTGTCTTCGCAGAGTAGCTATCTAAATCCTAAACCTCTTCATGATTTTTTGTTTCCTTTGTCTTCATTGTATTTTTCATCTTACTGGGCCCAGGTGTGTCCTACGTAGCTTCAGGGCTATCAATATCTGAAATGTTAGCTGGATCTGTTGGAACAACGAGGTTCGTCGACCATTATTTGGTGATTTATTCTAGGTCTTCTTCAGTCAGCTTATAATAGGACTGGATTTGCTCCTAGTGTTCATCAGTGCATGGATTTAAGTAGATAAAGTGGTGGTCCACGCTGAAATTTATCAAAGGTTGGAACCTTTTTAAAGTGTTCAGGGTTATGCGAGGTTCACCCCCTATAGCTACTTTCAGTTGGTTATAGTATCTGTGAAAAATGGCATTTGACTACCACTGCTTTCTCATGTCCATCGAATACCACAAGGTACTGAACTTTGCAGCTAACGGTTTGAATCAGGAGAGGTCTGGGAAAGTTTCACCTTCCGGTAGCTCCCATGCAACAAAGGTGATCAATATCAACAGCCAGCTGAAATGGAATTCATGCCCCTGGTCCTAAGCTTCTCTATAGTCAATTTCTAGCTGATTGACCAAATACTTTTCCCAATTCATCTGGAGTCCTTCTGCGCATTTTTCGGTGAGGTCCACTACGAAGCTTGATACTTGCATAGGTCTATTCTTATGGGCCAGATTCCCTACTATCAGCTGACATGTAAGACGCACTGCGCCACTCTCGATAGAGGATACCTTGTAACCTCGAGCACCTTTTTCAATATTTCCATACGCCTCTTTAATATTTTATGAAAGCACATGGTCTGCAGTCTTCCCAGGGTAGTACTCATGGGGATTAGGGCCCTGCATGCTAATCCCGGTAATCCTTTTGATTAGTGTTGGATCAACAGTTATGTGATGGTTCAACCATAGGTATCCTCCATGGTAACTTTCTAGCAGCAATTTCACACAAGCAGTCACCTCTTGATGTCTACCGAAGTGTGATATTTTCATGACGTTGAGAAAAGTAGACTGTGAAAGGTTCATCATCCATTGCTAAGAGATGATCTTCGGATTGTGGCCCTTAGTCTTTGTTAAGAACTTATATGGTGCGAGCATGGTGTAGGTTTTATGGTCTCCCAGGTTGAAGTCACAACACTTCAATTCTATAACCTTGTCTTGATCTGCGCGGTAGGTGTGAAATCCTTTCGGTAGATATGCAATGATTAGGGTGTAGTCAAAGTCTTGAGGGACACTGACCCTATTAATCTCACCACTTAAAGGGGGAATGTAAGCAGGTAGAATGGTTGGCACTATCCTCATGTTGGCTGTGTCATGTCTATGCTTAGTTCTCGCCTCTGCGCCGGCTCAGGATGTTCTAGCTCGAGCAGTTGATGGGGAGGCTGCCACTCCTCTCGACGATGAGGCTTGGACTTCGGTGGAAATTCCTGTTTCCGACATGACTCTTTCTGTCCTTAAGCTAGAAAGTACTTCTGTCACCGATTCTTCTGATGCGCTAATCTCGTCGAACATGTAAGCTCGGTATCACTGCCTCAGGTTTTCAATGGACTATCGATATCGTAATCAAATAGAGAGTAAGCTGGAGTAATCATTGTTTCATAATGCGGTTGTTCTGTCAGCTCAAGTTCTCAATTGGAAAAAGTGTATTTCGGGTATGGTGGGACGGAATAAGTAAGTAACTCTCCAACAGACTTCTTGCAATGGATATGAAACTTCCATGACCATGTATCTATCCATTAAGGTGAGGTCCAACGGTCTAATGGTAACCCTTAACTACTTTTCGATCCGTTTCGGGTGGAGTTCGAACGGGTATATCGGTTCCAACAACTATATTGCTTCGTCATGGCGAAGTACTCTATGTCATTGTTCTGATATCTTGGCGAAGCTCCATTTCTGCAACTCTTCTTGCTATGAAGTGTCCTCTAGAACCTCTTTTAACCTTACAGTATTATCCATTTTCTTTATTAACTTCCTAGCCCTCTTCCTGGTGAGTTTCGTCTCAGTAATGCTTTTACCATTCTGATGTTTATCTTCTATGGTCTTAGTTACTTCGCACTATGGAAAATATTTCCTAGGGTTCCTTGATAATACCTCTTTTGTATCAGCAATAGGTAACTCTATCTTCTATGGATCCTCAAGTGTTCTGTTATCTTCTCCATCGGAGGTACTAATATTAAATATCTACGATTTGCTCTTCTAGTTTTGAATCAAGTGTGTGATCCTTCTGGTCATAAAGTCTTTTAATTCTTGTTTCTTCTGTTCCAAAACTTTTTCTTCTTCTCTTTGTATGGCATGTTCTCTATCAATACAGGGTTTCCCTATGAGCATGGTAAACGGGGTGTCATCTTCAACAAATTTAATGATCTCAAAGTCTTCCTCTGTCGAACTTCCATTGACAGTCATAGGTATCTGGGTGAGCCTTCCACATAGTTTTACTAGGTTTCCTCTAAAGAAACTTGTTCCTCCTACGAAAGGGGTCATGACAGGCTTTCCTATAGCTTCCCAAGTTCTTTCTGGCATAATTTTCACTTGTGTTTCTTCATCAAGAGTACAATCAATGTCAAAGTCCCCTATTCTTGCTTCAATTTTCTCCTTTTCTTTGAAGATCTCTGATAACATAACATGTCAGTGGTCATTCAAGGTATCTTTCATCTGTAGTAATATATTTTCTGATTCTTTATGGGTTTCTACTATAATCTTGGTCTCTTGATCTCCCTCAGGTTTTTCTTGTTCCATATTCAACTTCTCAAGCCTAGCAATCATTCTAGGGCAATCCAATACTTCATGGTCCATAGCCTTACAACAAAGGCAACTAGATCTCCTACTAGGGCACTCCTTAGCAAGATGTCCTGGTCTTTTGCAACTGTAATAGAGGGTTAATCCTCTCTTTATATTAAATGATCCCCAACTTCTTCTGTACTGCACACCAGGATCATGGTAGCTAGCCTGTAAAAAAAACAATTCTAGGATCCTGCATCCACTTGTTAGTCCAAACATTTTTTCTATGCATAGGTATAACATATCTATCACTATACTTATCAGATCTATTCATATCAAACTTTCTTCCATCTATCAATGCCCTAGTTTTGAAGCTAGGAAAAAATCTATCAAACATACCTATATCCATGCTTTAGAAACAAAAATTTCACTTATCTTACTTCTATAGAGTACAAAGCTTTCAGATCTAAGACTTTTAACTATTCTTACCTTTATCAGGGCATAGAGTTCATAGATATTACCTTTTTCTTGCAGATCTGACCTCTTTCTTCACAGATCTGACTTCTTTTCTTCAAATCTGACCTCTCTTTCTTAAGATCTGACCTCTTTCTCTTCATATCTGACCTCTTTCTTGGCACAAAGCTTCACAGGTGTTCAAGGATAAATTCGTGAGTGCGGACACAGACCAATCTCCACAGATCCACCTGGATCTGGAACAAACCGTGACAGAATACTACTCTTTCCCTAGTTTTAGAGTGTTGAATGGACAAAAGAGGAAGAATGATATACTTA
>JASDQU010013823.1:88740-103538 GCA_032191745.1 Picea mariana | reverse complement strand
TGTAGTAATATATTTTCTGATTCTTTATGGGTTTCTACTATAATCTTGGTCTCTTGATCTCCCTCAGGTTTTTCTTGTTCCATATTCAACTTCTCAAGCCTAGAAATCATTCTAGGGCAATACAATACTTCATGGTCCATAGCCTTACAACAGAGGCAACTAGATCTCCTACTAGGGCATTCCTTAGCAAGATGTCTCGATCTTCTGCAACTATAACAGAGGGTTAATCCTCTCTTTCTCTTAAATGATCCTAAACTTCTTCTATACTTCACACCAGGATCATGGTAGCTAGCCTATAAAAAAAAAAATCTAGGATCCTGCATCCACTTGTTAGTCCAGACATTCTTTCTATGCATAGGTATAACATATCTATCACTATACTTATCAGATCTATTCATATCAAACTTTCTTCCATCTATCAATGCCCTAGTTTTGAAGCTAGGAAAAAATCTATCAAACATACCTAGATCCATGCTTTAGAAACAAAAATTTCACTTATCTTACTTCTATAGACTACAAAGCTTCCAAATCTAAGACTTTTAACTATTCTTACCTTTATCGGGGCATAGAGTTCATAGATATTACCTTTTTCTTGTAGATCTGACCTCTTTCTTCACAGATTTGACTTCTTTTCTTCAAATCTGACCTCTCTTTCTTAAGATCTGACCTCTTTCTCTTCAGATATGACCTCTTTCTTGGCACAAAGATTCACAGGTCAAACAGAACACTGCTCACTAGGGAAACAGATCTACGCACAAAGCTTATTTCACACAAAGCTTCATCTTCTTTAGTTCCCAACAATCATAGTTCTGGTCCTGGCAATGGAACCATTTGTTGGCACAGGGGTAGACCCAGGGTTCAACACTCAAGAGCACACTAACAAAACCCTAAATACTGACCCTTTCGGCAACACCTGTGAAGTAGATGAAGTCTCAGCCGAGGTAGAGGCAGGGGTGGTTGCAAGACTCAGGTGTCTGCAACCTTAGCTAGGACACTGAACTGTGATTACCTTTCTTACAGTGCACTTAGCATTAGTTACTCCTTAACATTCAATCAATAGTACACTTCACAGAAATCACTGAGCATTGAATACTTATACTAAGGGTGATTCAGTACTTAGCCCTAGAAATATAGGTTAGATTCAACAGATCAAGCACTAANATAGAGCATAACTAGATCTACTCAATCATGTCAAGAACTTATCCAAGAGAGAGATAAACACGTAAGAACAAAGCACATAGCACCATACACACAGTTACCATGGTTAACCCCCACCCTAGGGCTACATCCACAAAGTCTTCTTTATATTATCTTGGTCAAGCAGTTACAACACAGAGATTTAATGACCCCTACTTCACACAGGACATAAGATCTATGTAGCTCGCTAGATCCTTCTTACTTGCTCCTCAACATCCAACTATAACAATATGTACTTAGCTCTCCAATCTCATGCACATAGCTCTCTAAGATACATCCGATCACACAGATCCAAATACTAGCACTAAGCTTTCATTCATACACCATGAAGATGTATTACATTACTATCTCCCCTATCTTACTATCTATATTTCCTATTTATGGATTACAAAATGGGCCTAAACATGCGTAAACCCATGGGTCGGCATCCCTTTCCTGTTACATCAACCCAAAACCCTAAAATGGATACCAAAATAGGTCTTGCTTCCTTATTTTATTCTTTGCATCGTGCTTCCTTGGAAAGCTATCAAAGTCCCAACAGTGGTCAAATATGACCAAGTACTCTTCAAAACTTGGTCAAGGGCCAACAAGGGGTCTCGGGTACTACGCGTAGCTCCAAATCTGCTATGTTTTGTTGTAGCTACTAGATCACTTCTTCAATTTGTGCTACTTGCTGTGGAACTTGTTCTTCAGCCTTTACTTCTATGACTATCAAAGAGAGAAGTTCTCTGTTGACTACTTCCTTTACTTCGAGTTTCTCTGGGAGCAACTGTTCCTTTTCTTGTTGTATCTGGGCTTTTTCTTCATCAAACTTCACTTGGAGAGAAAGATTTTCTTGTTCTGCAGCACTGCATTTCTCTACAAGGACTCCCTATACTTGTGTCAAAGCCTGGGTGGCTTGCATTGTTTCTTCTTGTGCTTGTTGAAGATGAGCTTCGACTGTATCAGCTAGGTGGTGGAGTTGAGATAGATCATCTCCCAATTCTAGTTCTCCTGGTGCAGTGGAGACTACGCAGCTCAACTATAGGGCTTGTTGTACCCCTCAGAGTTTAGTCTCAATTCGATCATATAGCTCCTCTTGATTTTCTTCTTGTTTCTCTTCTATTTCCAGTGAAGCATCTTGTAGGGAGGCTATGAGGAAGTCGAAGTCATCATAGGTGAGGACGGTCTGCATCTTGGTCATGGTGGCCTTCGCTTTCTTCCGGGAGGAAGGTTTCAAAGGCAAACCTTTCCTATTCTTTAAGGGATCATCCTCATCACCTTGTTGTTATTTTAACTCTTTGTCATTCAAATCTTCATCATCACCTCCTTTCTCTAGTGATATGGAAGCAGTCTTCACAGATACATTGTCTAAATCCCGAACCTCTTCAGCTTTATTTGTCTTTCTAGGTCCGGGTGTATCCTGTGCAGTTTTTGGGTTGTCGATGTCAGATATCTCCACAGGGTCTACTGGAATGAGGAGATCTTTCGACCAGTGCTTGGTGATCTCCTCCAAGTCCTCCTCTATTATCTTATAGTAGGATTGGATTTGTTTCTTTTGTTCATCGGCGCGCACTATGATGTAAATAAAATTTTGGTCTACGCTGAACTTCATCAAGGGCCTGAACCGATGTAGAGTGTTTGGAGTGATGTGAGGTTAAGATTGGATGACTGTTTTTAGCTGGTTGTAATAGGTATGAAAAATAACATTGGAATACCAATGTTTATTCATATCGCTTGAGTACCACAATGTACTGAACTTCACGGCCAATGGTTCGAAAGGCTCGATGTCCAAGAAGGTCGCACCTTCTGGCAACTCCCATGAAATAAAAGTGATCAGGATCAATAGCCAACTGAAATGAAATTCATACCCTTGGTCCTAGGATTCTCTGCAGTCAAGTTCTAATTGGTTCACCAGGTACTTCACCTAGTTCATCTGAAGTCCTTCTATGCACTTCCCTATGAGGTTGACTACAAAACTAGTGACTTGGGTGGGTCGGTTTTTTAGTACTAACTTCCCTACAATCAATTAACAGGAAAGGCACATTGCGCCACTCTGGATAGAAGATACTTTGTAGCCTCGCGTGCCCTTCTCGACATTACCATAAGTGTCCTTGATCTGCTATGCTAGAGCGTGATCCATGGATTTTCCTGGATAAAAATCTTGTGGATCAGGTCGTTTCATACTTAACCTCATGATCTGATTGATCAGCATCGGATCAACTGTTATATGACAATTTATCCACAAATAACCTCCATGGTAATAGGACAACAGTATCTTGTCACATTCATTCACCTCTTGGTGTCGTCTGAAGTGAGGAATCTTCATGACATTGAGCAGGGTAGATTGCACGAGGTTATGGGTCCACGACTGGGGGATTATCTTTGAATTATTTTCCTTAGTCTAGGTCAGGTACTTATGTGGGGCGAGCATGTTGTAAAATTTTTGACCTCCGAGGTTGAAGTCACTAAACTTCAACACCACAATCGTATCTTGGTCTGCTTGAACTGCACATATCCCCTTCGGGATGTACGCAGTGACCAAGGCATACTCAAAATCTCTAGGTATGTTGTCTCGATTTATTGCACCGCTTAGAGGTGGTAGATAGGTGGGTAATACAGTCGGGATCAATTTAGCATTCACTAGATCATCCTTGTGCTTGGTTCACTTTTCATAAGATGGTCAGGATGGTCTGACTCTGTGAGTAGTAGATGGAGAGGTTGGCAGTCCTCTCGTGGATGATGCTTGTATACCTGTGGACATCAACATGACTCTTTTAGTCATGAGGTCGATCAAAACTTCTTCAACAATTTTCTCAGCAGTGATCAACTCATCCAACATACACACTCGGGGTTAACAATCTTGGGTTCGGGGGGTAACTCAGACATAGTAATGCGATAGAGAGAAAGAGTACGATGATCACTGTATAAACTCGACTTAGTCTACGGGCTCAATTTCTCAATTGGAAAAAGTGTTCTCGGTTCATGGTACGATGGGATAAATAGGTAACTCAGCAATGGGTAGCTTGCAACGGGCATGAAAGCATCAATAAATCTGTTTTGTTCGTTATGGTGTGGTCCCAACGGTCGGATGGTGAGTTGTCTATCCATAAATGTCTTTCTATCCATTTGGAGCATTGATCCAATGGTTATAAGGGCCCCAATGGCTATATTTCTTTGCTATGTTGAAGTTCCATGCATCGATGTTCTGATATCCCGGCGAGGCTCCAATTCTGCAAATTTTCCTTTTGCAAGGTTCCCTCTAGAATCTTCTGTAACTTGTTGATCTTACCTTTCTTTTTAGTTATCTTTCTAGCCTTTTTCCAGTGAGTTTCTTCTTGGTGTGACTTTTTCCATTATGATCCTTACCTTCTTTTGGCATAGTTACTTCACATTGTTGAGATTCTTTCTTAATATTCAAGGGTAACCCTTCTTCTTCATTTGGAATAGGTACTTCAATATTCAATAGTTCTTATAGTATTCTTGTAGCTTTGACATATGGGCCTCTAGTGGTAAATGGATTTGATTTGTTCTTCTGCTCTTTAATCAAGTGTGCAATCCTTCTAGTCATGAATTCTTTTAACTCTTTCTTTTATTGTTCTAAAACTTCTTCTTCTTCTTTCCTTCTGGCCTGATCTCTTTCAATCAAAGGTTTTCCTAGTAGAATGGTAAATGGGGTGCTATTCTCATTGAATATACCAATCTCAAAATCTTCCTTTGTCGAAGTTCCATGGACAGTCATAGGTATTCGGGTGAGCTTTCCACATAGGTTTATCAACTTTCCTTTGAATAGTCCTATTCCTCTTGGTGAAGGAATCATACCAGGCTTCCCTATAGCTTTCCACGTTCTCTCTATCATGATATTCACTTGTGTTTCCTCATCCAGAACACGGTCAATGTTGAAGTTTCCTATTCATGCTTCAAGGCATTCTTTTTCTTCGAAGATCTATGATAAGTTGACATGTCGGTGGTCATTCAGGGTTTATCTCATCTATAGCAATACACTCTCTAATTCTTTCTGGGATTCTATCATAATCTTAGTTTATGGATCTACCTTAGGGTTTTCTTGATTCATATTCAGTTTTTCAACCTTAGCAATCATTCTAGGGAAATCCAAAACTTCATGGTCTATAGCTTTACAACAAATATAACTAGGCCTTCTCCCATGGAATTCCTTAGCAAGGTTTCCATGTTTTTTGTAACTATAACAAAGGGTTAATCCTCTCTTTCTTTTAAATGACCCCCATCCATTTTTGTACTGCACACTAAGATCATGGTAGCTAACCTACAAAAAATTCTTTCTAGGATCCTGCATATACTTACTAGTACAAATATCCTTTCTATGCATAGGTATAACATATTTTCCACTACTCTTATTAGATCTATTCATATCAAACCTTCTTTCATCTATGGATACCCTAGTTTTCAAGCTAGGATAGAATCTATCAAACACAACTAGATTCATACTTTTGAAACAAAAATTTCCACTAATCTTAGTTCTACAGAGCAAAAATCTTTCAGATATAGAAATTTTTCACTATTCTTACCTTTCTTAGGGCACAAAGCTTCTAGATCTTACCTCTTTCCTTTAGATCGAACTTCTTTTCCTTAGCATAGAGCTTGCACAATTTCAGATCAAATATTTGCATAGAGCTTCTTCATTCATAGTTCCCAGCAATCACAGTTTTAGTCCCAACAACGAAACCATTTGTTGGCATAGGGGCAGACCCAGGGTTCAACACTACAACAATGCACCAACAAAACCCTAAATACCGTCCCTTTCGGCAACACCTGCGAAGCAAATGAAGTCTCACCCGAGGTAGAGGTAGGGGTGGTTACAAGGTTCAACGCTACAACAATGCACCAACAAAACCCTAAATACCGTCCCTTTCGGCAACACCTGCGAAGCAAATGAAGTCTCACCCGAGGTAGAGGCAGGGGTGGTTGCAGGACTTAGGTGTTTGTAACCTTAGCTGGGACACATATATGTGAGTATAATACTTAATAGAGAACTTAGCACCATTATTTCATCATTATGTAACCAATATCTACTACACAAAGAAAATAGAGCATCGCAACATTCACCCTGATCTAATGTATATAAGCACTTAGCAAAGGAACTAGATCATATCTAGTAGATTCAAGCACTAAGCAGGTTCAAATATGTCAGATCTAGCATCGAGATTCATCATAAGAACAAAGCATAAGCAGATCTAGCTATCTATATCAAAGCACTTAGCACATAACACATAAACATATCACAACATCGCATAGAGCAGAATAACATAGTATTTATGTGGTTAACCCCCACCCTGGGGCTACGTCCACCAAATCTTCTTCTTTATTAGATTCTTCAATGGGTTACATGCACAGAGCCTTAAAACTCTTACTCCGCATAAGACAGGAGATCTGTGCAGCTCACTAGATCCTCCTTCCTTGTGTTACAACACAAATCTCTCCACAATCTCTTACAATGACTTGCACTTGGCTCTACAGGTCTCACACAGTATGCATGAAGCCTTAAACTTCTTGATCACACATATCCCACTCTTAGCACTTATCCAACTTGCACAACACTTGCGCACTATTCCACTACTTCTTACATTTCCTAACCTTCTATTTACACATAAAAAATAGGCCTAAACATGGGTAAACCCATGGGTCAACATCCCATTCCTATTACATATTCCCAAATCCCAAAAAGGACCCGAAAAGGGGTCAAGATCCTAGGATCTCTGCTTCGTCTTGTGCTTCGTCTTCGACAGGCTATCGAAGTCCCAAAATAGGTCAGTTTGAAGAAGCATCTCCCAAAACTTTGTCAAGGGCCAACATGTGGCATTGAAGACCGGTGACTTAACTCATGAGTATTAGTTGGGGTTGGGACTTTCTTCAAGTTGTGCATTCTAAACTAAACCTGGGATCATAGATGTTGAAAAGGTATCAGGGGTTGGCAATCACGGATAAATATATCGCATGTTTTTATTTGGATTAGCTTCTTTGAAAAATCCTGATGTCGAAATGCTTAGAGAATCGGTGATCGAGGAAAACTCTCTAGCATGGTTGAAATGTTTGTTGTGATTCGGTCTTCTCCGATTCCGACAAGAGCATCGGGTATAGTTTATCGATGATATCTTTTCTTTCTTCGTTAACGTTTACTCCCATCACATTTTACCGATGACGAAGGGGATCGGCTATTGACGATGTTCGTAGGTGATACTTGTTGTGAAACAAAATCTTCCTTTCACAGATGCCAGTGAAGATCGACACTTGACAACTGAGGTTTTCCGAGTGATTCTTTTGCACCTCTAAATTCATTCTATTAGCGACCAAAATAAATGGGTTTTTCAGAGCCTTTTTATCTCTCTTTCTCTCTGTTTCACTAATTTTCCTTTTTAGCCTTTGGCCAGTATATTAACCTCCCCATTCATCTAGCTTTTGAGTTATCACTTGAGCCTATCATCCTTTGATCTCCTCCTCTCTACCTGCAATACACAAATACAAATCAATCGTTACATAGTCCACAATTCTAGCTTTATTAGCTTTATATTATCAAAAAGATTTATGCACTTTTGTTATGAAGTGGTGGGTGCTCAAAGTGATTCTAAAACCTAATCCATATCACATTAAAATTACATGCCTAAATTCTTATGTTTAAGTCTTGAGGCTTATCATATAAAACCTATACTCTAGCCTCTTGGGTTTAATGGCTTTTAGCCAAAACTTTAGGGACCCATTGGCCAACCCACATATTCACATATGCCAATTTAGGTCTGCATATCAAATGCATTCAACACAAAGCCTAGTGCATAGTCACATGCCCAAGCTATGAGCTAAGCCCCGATTCAAGTTACTAGTCAACACACAAGTTACAAGCCATGCAATAGATCATAACCTAAGCACATGTCACAACAATACTCATCCTAAATATTACCACTGCGTCGAGCCCAATTCCATTAGCTATCTCTTCGAACTGGTGTTGTGATGAAACTATTCCACATAGAAGACTGAATGCCAAGTCAAAAGGAAGAAATTTTATGTGCCAATCTCCAAGGTGTTAAGCATTTAACCCTAGCTTAATGTACAGGTGCCCGAAATTATAGGTGCCTACACCAAGATAAATCAACCAATAATTCAAGTGTCGTATGCCAAGGAAAAGATGTGTTGCGGTGGCTCAAATATCAAGCTGTAAGCTACAGGTTTTAAATAAACATGCAGATGCTTATGCACCCAGCTTAATGAAGGTGTTCAATTGTATATTGTAAAGGCTGGGGCGTGTAGTCTCGGGATCCAATTCCAACATGCAAATTTGTTTGTGAATGAATTAAATTTTTGTGATATCCAACCTAGCTATTTAGGAGGTACATGAACAAATCCATGAGCTGGAAGATTTATGCCAAAATTTCATTACTGCTCAGGATCAACCATCTTACTTTGGGGTTTCTCCTCGGCGCAATGGTTTTTTTTGTATGATTTTAGGTGTAAGTGATTTACATGAAGTCATGATGGAATGTTTTCAATGTTCAAGATGGAGGATGTATGTAATAAGTATATCGGTGGTATGCAGTTGGTTCTTGATAGTGATCTAGAAATATTAGTTTCCAAATCTCCTGAATATATCACTGATGTTATCTTTTGCAGCTAGGAAGCATTGATGAATTATCATCAAAACATTATAGTCACATGTGGCCACTATTGCAAATTAAAATGCCACAAATGCTAGGCTGTTAGCATCCAAATACTAGGATCTATAAATCTAACCCACAACAAGGCGGGGGCAGTAATCCAAAGCTTGAACAAGAGGTTATTGACATACCTTCAAATCCAAGAAGTGAAAGAAAAAATGGTACATTTCCTGTATCTCAGACTATTATGACAGCTCCCATTATTATAGCTTGGTACTCTTCTAATATTGTTTTCTGACAAATCTCATGGTTAGAGATTGTACCAAAACAGTTCATTGTCTCCAGGAGACAGTTTCTCAAGACCTTAGCACTAAGCTTCATTTTCTCCTTCTCAGTTGCCCATGAGAATACTTTTCTGCACTATTTGCCAGTTTCCTTCAATCAAGTTGTTGGAGCCACTACTCCTTTTCTTTTACATCAATATTTTCATTTGTAAATAACATGTAAGAGGGAATCCTCCATTGTTTATATGGATTTGGTGCCTGTGGTATTGGGCATTGTTATTGCAAGCAACAATGAGCTATTAATTAACCTTTTTTTCTTTTTATTTTGCCTAGAATCAATTGCTGCCAGAGCACTGAAATCGGTTGTTCATGGGCTTTTGCTTACATCGGAGACAGAGAAGCTTCATTCTATGAATTTTCTCATGTACATGGGAAACCATCATCATTTAAAAGCATCCTTCAACTTTAAGAGTGAATCTTGGTTTTATTTTCTAGAACACTTGGCAACTAATTATCGATCAAAGATCAATCCAGATTCTAGATCCACATTCTTAGCAGCAATTCCATCATTTAAGGTAAAAAGCATTGGGGCACTTCAAGTGACAAAGAATTTCTGGTAAGATAATAATAAATGTTCAAACTATGCTTTTGGTGGCTTAGGCAAGCATTCAAAGTTGTTTTTAGCCACCGAAAGCAGAGCTTTCGGTGGTTTACAGGTTTAGATTTTAGCTCTTTAGCCACCGAAAGTGTTGATAGGGCAGTGAGACTCTATTGTTGCTTAGATTGAAGATTTTGATTTCTAGATCATTTGGAAAAGATTCTAAATGAAATATAATAATTAAACTAAGGAAGATCAATATCCCTTTCCAGAGTTTAAGGCAGATATTAAGGTAAACAAGATAAAAGGCCTTTCTATTTTTTGGTCAACAAGCATCCAGCTGTCAAAGAAGGAGTTCAAAATGCTTAGTCATGTTGTTGAAGATATCAAAGATTATTGGAGCTGTCGAAATTTACAAAAGATGAATTGATAAGGGTTTTACTTTCATTTTGGGATTAAATCCTATATATCATCTTTTTGATTTGGTTCTATTTTTAGAATGTAAGATCCAATTTTATAGGATCCTTGAACTATTTGTAAATGGCTATAAAGTCTGTTAATTTTATGAATTATAGAGGTTCGACTTTGAGTACTACACTTATTTTATATTTTGAAAAGACTCTTTCTATAACATATTCAGCCTCCAAGCTTCTTTCATTGATATTGTCAGATCTTCTTTTCCTTTTCAGTTTTATGCTTATGAGTTGAACTATGTTCTTTATATGCATTTACATAGTCCATAGGTGACTATCATCTCACCATTTGATTAGTGAACAAAGGATCATAAGTAACCTTACTAGTTTCTTGACCCATCATATGTATTGTTTTATATATGTATATTCTGGTTAATTTATTAGTTTTTCATCTATTTGATACACTCCTATCTGATAATAGCTCTTGAAGGTCTTGCATTGTTGAATAAGCTTAGATAGTATTGTGAGACAATCCATTAAGATAGTTATTCATCTTGATCCAAACCCACACCCATTATTGAGAAAATAGTTACCAAAAAGATTAAGTTACTAGGCATCTCTGATATACAACCCGAGAGATTTTCCTAGAGTGATAAAAAATTGGCGTCATTGCTAGGGATGGAGATTGAAGCTCAACTTCCTTGGGATATGACAAGATCCATCTTTGATGATAGACAAAGTCTGGACATATTTTCGGTTGTAATCATCTATCCAGTGACTCCATGAAGGACGGATCTGTTGGTGACTCCACTGGTATGAAATGAATCAGATTTTAGAAAAGAGGTATGTTTTTTGTGATTTTTCAAGTATTTATGGTTACCCTCATCCAATACCTAGTAGAGATGAATGGGAATGCAACCTTCCCATATTTTGAGGAGAAGAATGGGAAGATTCAGCTGAACATTTATTAGATTTTCATGAGTTTATTGATCGGCTCCAGATCATACATGCGGATGTTCATATTAAACTTTTCAAGTATTCATTAGAGGGTATTGTTCTTGACTGGTGCTGGTCTCTTTCGGATGCAAGTGTTATCTCTTTGGTTGGTTTTCATGCAGCTTTTAATTCCTTTTGTAAAGAGTTTTTTCTAGTTGAACATCTCTTTGAAGGATGTTGTGAAGAGTTTTCTTCATATCATAAAGATCTTGCTTGTCACAAAAATCAATTAGTGATAAATCTTTTATTATAGAAGAAGACATTCACCTTGAAGATCAAGAGGCGTTGAATGATAATTATAACATAGACATATCTGGCATCATATCNAAAAATAGTGGAATTGAATCAAAATGAGATGATGAAGGAGAGCAGAAAGAATTAGATCAACAATTTATGATGCATGTTTCTCTGTCAGATGTTGAGAACCCAGCTTGGTATGAATTTTCAAATCCAATTGTCACTTATATGGAGATGTTTTGCAGTGAGAAAATTTCAGTTGTTGCCATCTTTGAGGTGAGATTTTTTTATTGTAAGGAGGATTTGTCTGTTACACAAATCCTAACACACAGTCACATACCCAAGCTATGAGCTAAGCCCCGATTCAAGTTACTAGTCAACACACAAGTTACAAGTCATGCAATAGATCATAACCTAAGCACATGTCACAACAATACTCATCCTAAATCTTACCACAACGCCGAGCCCAATTCCATTAGCTATCTATTCGAACTGGTGTTGTGATGAAACTATTCCACATGGTGGACTGAATGCCAAGTCAAAAGGAAGAAATTGTATGCGCCAATATCCAAGGCATTAAGCATTTAACCCTAGATTAATGTACATGTGCTTGAAATTATAGGTTCCTGCGCCAATCTAAATCAAACAATAATTCAAGTGTCGTATGCCAAGGAAAAGATGTGTTGTGGTGGCTCAAATATCAAGCTATAAGCTACAGATTTTAAATAAACACACAGATGATTATGTGCCTAGATTAATGAAGGTGTTCAATTGTATATTGTATAGGTTGGGGCATGTAGTCTTGGGATCCAAGGAAGAAATTGTATGCGCCAATATCCAAGGCATTAAGCATTTAACCCTAGCTTAATGTACATGTGCTTGAAATTATAGGTGCCTGTGCCAATCTAAATCAAACAATAATTCAAGTGTCGTATGCCAAGGAAAAGATGTGTTGTGGTGGCTCAAATATCAAGCTATAAGCTACAGGTTTTAAATAAACACACAGATGATTATGTGCCTAGCTTAATGAAGGTGTTCAATGTATATTGTAAAGGTTGGGGCATGTAGTCTTGGGATCCAATTCCAGCATGCAAATTTGTTTGTGAATGAATTAAATGTTTGTGATATCCAACCTAGTAGTTTATGAGAAACATGAAGAAAGCCAGGAACTAGAACATTTATGCCAAAATTTTGTTACTGCTTAGGATCAACCATATCGCTTTGGGGTTTCTCCTCAGTGCAATGGTTTTGTTTGTATGATTTCAGGTGTAAGTGATATACATGAAGTCATGATGGAATGTTTTCAACATTCAAGATGGAGGATGTATGTAATAAGTATATCAGTGGTATGCAGTTGGTTCTTGACAGTGATATAGAAATATCAGTTTCCAAAGCTCATGAACATATCACTGATGTTATCTTTTGCAGCTAGGAATCATTGATGAATTATCATCAAAACATTACAGTCACCTGTGGCCACTATTGAAAATTAAAATGCCACAAATGTTGGGATGTTGGCATTCAAATACTAGGATCTATAAAATCTAACCCACAACAAGGGGCAGTAATTCAAAGCTTGAACAAGAGGTTATTGACATACCTTCGAATCCAACAGGTAAAAGAAAAAATGGTACATGTCTTGTATCTCAAACTATTATGACAACTCCCATTATTACAGCTTGGTACTCTTCTAATATTGATTTCTGACAAATCTCATGGTTAGAGATTGTACCAAAGTAGTTCATTGTCTCCAGGAAACAATTTCTCAAGACCTTAGCACTAAGCTTCATTTTCTCCTTCTTAGTTGCCCGTGAGAATTCTTCTCTGTACTATTTGCCAGTTTCCTTCAATCAAGTTATTAGAGCCACTACTCCTTTTCTTTTACATCAATATTTTCATTTGTAAATAACATGTAAGAGGAAATCCTCTGTTTTTTATATGGCTTTGTTGCCCGTGGTATTGGGCATTGTTATTGCAAGCAATAGTGAGACATTAATTCACCGTTTTGTCTTTCTAGTTTACCTAGAATCAACTGTTGCCAGAGCACTAAAATCAATTGTTCATGGGATTTTTTTTACATCGGAGACAGAGAAGCTTCATTCTATGAATTTTCTCATGTACATGGGAAACCATCATCAGTTAAAAGAATCCTTCAACTTGAAGTGTGAAGCTTGGTTTTATTTACTAGAACACTTGGCAACTAATTTTCGATCAAAGATCAATCCAGATTCTAGATCCACATTCTTAGCAGCAATTCCATCATTTAAAGTAAAAAGCATTGAGGCACTTCAAGTGACAAATCATTTCTAGTAAGATAATAATAAATGTTCAAACTGTGCTTTTGGTGGCTTAGGCAGGCAATCACAGTTGTCTTTAGCCACCGAAAGCAGAGCTTTCAGTGGTTTACAGGTTCATATTTTATCTCTTTAGCCACCGAAAGCGTTGATAGGGCAGTGAGACTCTATTTTTACTCAGATTGAAGATTTTGATTTCTAGATCATTTGGAAAAGATTCTAAATGAAATATAACAATTAAACCAAGGAAGATCAATATCCCTTTCCAGATTTTAAGGCAGATATTAAGGTAAACAAGATAAAAGGCCTTTCTATTTTTTGGTCAACAAGCATCCAACTGTCAAAGAAGGAGTTCAAAATGCTTAGTCATGCTGTTGAAGATATCAAAGCTATTGGAGCTATTGAAATTTATAGAAGATGACCTGATAAGGGTTTTACTTGCATTTTAGGATTAAATCCTATATATCATATTTTTTATTTGGTTCTATTTTTAGAATGTAGGATCCAATTTTATAGTATCCTTGAACTATTTGTAAATGGCTATAAAGCCTATTAATTTTATGAATTATAGAAGTTCGACTTTGAGTACTACACTTATTGTATATTGTGAAAAGACTCTTTCTATAATATATTCAGCCTGCGAACTTCTTTCATTGATATTTTCAGATCTTCTTTTCCTTTTCAGTTTTATGCTTATGAGTTGAACTATGTTCTTTATCTGCTTACATAGTCCATAGGTGACTTTCATCTCACCATTTGATTAGTGAACAAAGGATCATAAGTAACCTTACTAGTTTCTTGACCCATCATATGTATTGTTTTATATATGTATGTTCTGGTTAATTGATTAGTTTCTCATCTATTTGATACACTCCTATCTGGTAATAGCTCTTGAAGGCCTTGCACTGTTGAATAAGCATAGACAGTCTTGTGAGACAATCCATTAAGATAGTTATTCATATTGATCCAAACCGACACCCATTATTGAGAAAATAGTTACCAAAAAGATTAAGTTACCAGGCATCTCTAACATACAGCCTAAGAGAGTTTCCTGGAGTGATAACACATTCCGATGCCAAATTTTGGAGTTTGTCGGGTGAAGTGTTTTGGACGTTTGATTCCTTATTTAAGTGTTAAGCATATTTGAATTCATGGGGTTTCATAAAGTTAAACAAACT
>JASDQU010013823.1:58958-69622 GCA_032191745.1 Picea mariana | reverse complement strand
AAAACTTGACCATGGGCCAATAGAAAGATCACTCTAATACCACTTGAAGAAAACCTATTGGTCACTTCAGCCTAGAATCCATACTAACTAGGACGAATTCATATATTCCACAAGGGATAAATAATTATTATTTATAATTCATTGACATGATATGAGATACAATGACCTTCATATAAATACACATAGGGATGATAAGCCATGTCCTTTGAGAAAAGATATCACTATAATTATTATAATAAATATATAATAATGATTTATATGACTACTTAGTACAAAATGATTTATACATTATTATATATGGGTAATATACTATAGATATAATACAAGTCTTCTCCCCTTAAAACTGTTTTGTCCTCAAAGCATATGCAATGGAAAAAATTACTTCTTTTTCCTAGCATGTAATGCATTCTCATTATTTGTGGTTCTTGAAACTGTGATAGTCGATGATACAAGACGATATGATCTTCCAAGCTTCAAGAAATTTTGTCAAACTATAAGAGGATCTAGCCACCCTAATTCGATTTCATGCAAAATTATGTGGCAATGTGTTCTATGATTTGGAAAATGATAAGATTGCACACTTGAGATTATCTTCAATATAATAGGGTCTTTACTTAGCATCTCATATTGATTTCATCTTTGGTTAGTTTATTATGTAGTATGATGACTTTTATAATTTGGGTGACGATAAGGAATCCTTGCATTTTTCATATTATTTTTGGAAACCTCATCTTTTGATCCTTTTGATGATATATTGGTTGATAAGATTTCATTTGGATTTGTATTGGTTTCTTCCATAGTATGGGTTTTTACATCTGATGAGTTTTTTGCTTCAACAGAATCAATCGTTGTTTCTATATCAATTAGTGACTCCTTTATATTAAGTTTCTTTAGTGCTTCTTGTTGCAACTTATTTTCATTCATCAACTTTTTTATTTTTGTTAGTAGAGTTTTGTTGTAATTTCCCAAATGAGAAATTTCATCGTCTTTATCTATGATAACTTTGTCAAATTCTTTTTGCATCTTTAGCATTGAATTTTGATTATAACCTCATCTTTGATTGAATTTTTGATTGAATTTTTGCATCTTTAGCATTGAAACCTCATCTTTTGATCCTTTTGATGATATATTGGTTGATAAGATTTCATTTGGATTTGTATTGGTTTCTTCCATAGTATGGGTTTTTACATCTGATGAGTTTTTTGCTTCAACAGAATCAGTTGTTGTTTCTATATCAATTAGTGACTCCTTTATATTAAGTTTCTTTAGTTCTTCTTGTTGCAACTTATTTTCATTCATCAACTTTTTTATTTTTGTTAGTAGAGTTTTATTGTAATTTCCCAAATGAGAAATTTCATCGTCTTTATCTATGATAACTTGTCAAATTCTTTTTGCATCTTTAGCATTGAATTTTTATTATATTCAAGGATCACCTTTGAGATATATTTAAGGTCTTCGGATTTTACTGAACTTGACCCCAATGGAACACCCTATAATGTTATCTTTTTCAAAAACTTCTTCTTCATGTTTAAGAAGAAATTCCCTAGAGTTTCCATCCAGGGTCAACCCAAAATTATGTCACTGTCATTGCTCCACAATGATTTAATAATGAATTGTGATACAAAAGTATAATCACCAATGTTCAATTCTAAATCGCTTATGTCATAATGTTTTATGTCCAAAAATTATATCATTTCTATTATATTTGGCTCGGGAATCAATAATTGGTTAGTGAATTTGGTGCTAACATAATTATTACATTCAACAAGAGAAATAGAAATAGTAATATCCTTCCCCTGCAAGTGTCCCTTTGATACAAAGTAGAATTGAATAATAATTTTATGTGGTATCAATAAATCTTCCTTTTTTGTCATTATTAGACTCCATTTAATTTTCGTCAATATTTTGTAATATTTCACTTAATCTTAGACACTTTATAACTTATGAATTATTTTTATAATACTCTTTTAATTGAACTTTGGAATATATGGTTGATAATAATATTTTGACCTTCTTAAGAATATATCTTAAGAATGTAAATTTTTTCACACTTTATTTACTTTAATACTTTTACCTTATTCCTTTTCGCATTATTCACTTTTACGTGAATACTTATAAAACTTATCCTCCACGTAAAGAAAGATTATTTTTTCCTTTTTCCTTCTCATGTTATTCACATTTACGTGAATACTTATAAAACTTATCATCCATGTAAAGAAAGATTTATATCATTTTTTACTCCATGCAAAAATTCCTCCATGTAAAGAGATAAAACTTAACTTCCACATAAAGAGATATTTATATTTCCTTCTTTTTTTTTTAATCTTCCATGCAAAGAGAGGTTTATATTTATTCACATGCAATTTTTTTTTGTAAGTAAGATAAAATTATATTACGTTTTATAAAACAATGAGTTTACGCATACAGTCTTCTGGAGTCTAAGTTTCCATGAGAGGAAACCAATCTAGCTCGAGCCTAGTTCAGAGTATGAACAACCCTGTGGGGTCAAAAAATATAACAATGAAAAATTAGAGTTATCATCTTTATGAAAAAGTGGTATTGTCAAAATTACATTTCTATTTAAGGCTAGATCTATAAAGCTAAAAGAAAAACTATTTAGAGAGAAGAAACCTCGACTAGCCTGGAGGCGAAACCTGACCATCTTGAAAAGAGACTTTCCCACTTGATGATAGAAGAATAGGCATGTTCAAGTTGATGTCATCCTAGGAAGATAATGCCGACGCAAACCTTAGGATAGTTGGGAGAGCATCCAGAGCCGACAATAGTGAAATTCTCTAGTCCAATAGTTCAATTTTGTATTTAAAATCGACCACTTCACTGTGAGTCTCGAAAATAAGCTGCATATATGATTTCTTTGAAATGAAATTGCTTGGAGAGTTGACATTTCTCCAGGTCTCTAGCATAGAATGAAGAGGACTGAAGGGACGATTTCTAACATTAATGTCATAAATTCCATCCAGAATGGAGCATTGTACCTTATTCATCAACATCAGAGTAGGGTCAGGTTGAGCATCAAATCCAAAGGACTTTAATTTAACGTCAAACCATTCAATTATGCACCCCCAAAAGAGATGTTCCTCTTGTATGGATGAATCTTTAATTTTTCTTGCAGTCTGGGTTGGTGAAGCCACATCTGTTCTCTTCGGAGCCTTGGAAAAGATTTTTGTTCCTTCTTTCTACTTGTTTATTTGAAAATGATAACCACTTTCCCTTTGAGAGTGACCATGTTCATGGATGCATGGCATAGTTCCCACAGGTATTCCAACGACCCCTAGGAGGGAGAATTTCATACGTTTGAGCTAGATCTAGCTGATATGAATGCTAATGTGAGTCAGGGGCATTTTTTCATTAAGAAAATGATCATCGTCTTGCTCTGAGGCCATATCATGATTACATTGAAGAGGGTATAGAGTTATTTCCATTACGACTGAAGTTTCCTGGAGTAATTCCCCATCTCTTTGATAATATTGTAATCCAATTACATTCACCTCTTGTTGATGCTTGAATCCGTTAGGACTGAAATGACAACCTCATGAGGATATGAATCCTCCTGTGTTTTTATAGAGGTGATACTCCTCTTTGGCTTATGGTATTCTTTAAAAATGTTGAAAGATTAAAAAAAAAAATTTAAAAGAATTCCCGAGAGAGGACCAAGAACCTCACACATCACTTGTTACAGAAAATAAACAAATTTTCCTCACATCCATCATAGTGAAAATAAATATTTCTAATCACACATAAAAATAAAAGAAGATGGTCTAGATGGATAAGAGAACTTTTGTAGAGTAAATACTTGCATAGCTCAAAATAAGATTATGATGAATCAATCTCAAATACTTTATACTCAGTGCTCAAAGTTATAAAATAAAGTCAAAATTGATCCTGACTTAGTTCTCTTGGGATTTCTAAAAAATAATAAAGTCTGTTACAATGCTTTTGAAATTTAAAGGCGTTTTTCCAAAGGGCTAGGATTGGAGTTCCCATGGACCATAACGAAAACATATGCAAGAAGTTAAAACATAGAGAGAAGAAGGTGGGTGGATTTTGAACAAAAAAATATGGAAATAAGACAAAGAGAAATTTATCAGGATTTGGTTAAACTTTTCTATTCAAAGAAGAAGAATAATTGGATGAAAACTGATAAAGAGAGAAGAATGTGATCAGTATAGACTTACTATGATGATATCTCTCACTCTTATCTACTTGTTGTTTCTTCCTTTATATTCTTGTTGTTTCTTCCTTTAGATTACCGATCATAACTTCCTTTGCTGGAATCTCAGAAATCTTGGAAATTGAAGTATTCAACCATTCTTGAAGAAATTCCCTTAATAGAGAAACAATTACTTCTTGTTTTATCTTAATATTAAACAACTTCTTTTCAATCTCCCTCAGATCAACGGATAAATTTTGTAATATATTTTCAATGTATTTGTTCTTGTTTGTATATTCAACAAGCCAACTGTCAAAGCCATCATGTGTGAATTCCATCATATTATCGAACTTTTCAGCCAACGTCATTTTTAATCCTGCATTCTACTCTTCAAAATCCTGTTGAGTCATGAGCATAGATTTTGAAAGATACTTAGGGTCTGGGACTTCAATGGTAGTTCCAACGATGTCCAAATCAAGGATTTTTAAATATGATTCATTTTCCCTCCTAGATAAGTCATTCAATTGGGATATAATACCTTTTAATGCATTAATTCATTTAATCCAACAAAATTTCAATTGTTTGATGTGGCTTAGAGAAGGTAGAATTTATTTCTTTCTCATATTCTCTGTCATTTCCACAACTCTAGTTGTGAACATCACCACTCCATCAGTACAGAACCCTTCATCATTTTTTAAGTCTGAATTTAAATATTCCTTGGTGTTTTGAATTCTTAAACCAAGAGAAGTGGAACTCTTTTCCATATCCCATAGTTCTACAATTAATGAAATTCTCTTCTTAATATTTTGTTCAACAAAATGTCAGGTGGTTGTGATTAAACTCAGAATTCCTTTGACCCTCGAACTTGATTCTGGGTTTTTGTTAAGAACCAAATAGCTGAATACAAAATATCACAATAGATCCAAAGATATCTGAATACAATCACCACACAAGATCTATGAAACCATATAGAAAACCACAACTTTATTACCATCAAACCCTTGAGGTAGGGAAACACCATACAATGGATCCTATTATGGAAGGGATCCTCTCCTGTTCACTTGCCTCTTCGAGGGGGCTTCCTCCTATTGAGCTATCGCTCCAAACACAATACTTCTCTTCATGTCTCATTACATTGCTTGAATCTCTTTATATAGTTCTACCATCACCTAAGAACATTCTAGAGGAGGAATCTTCTAGAAGTAGAACCTTCTAAGAAGTCCTCTTACATTTATTATATCTAATTACCCATTTATTATATCTAACTACCATAGTGGGCCTTATTTAATAACATAGTGGACCTAGTCCACCTTACATTGAATGAACTCCACTATTATCACTATGGGCCCTCTAGCCCCCCCCACCACCTCTCTGGCTACCTTACAGTTTTCTTGAAGACCCTTTCCAAGATGAATCATGGCAACAAGAGAAGCCAGAATAGGTGGAGGCATGAGGGTTGCCTCCAATTCTTTAATTATTTCTTTCAACTGGGCATTCTCTCCTTCCATGTGTGTGATTGAAACAATGTGTGTCTCCTGTAACTCTATGAATGGATGATAATTTTGAAGGTAACATATCCCGTGTGTCAATGGTGGCCCGTAGCTTTTCGCTCTTACTTTTTGTGGTTCTTTCAAAAACTATTTTTTTAGACTCCTTATCTGAAGATGCATTTTTTACAGCAAATGTCTCCTCATCAGAAAATATTTCATCATGGATCATGAGTGCATAGACATGATGCACATTTTCTCGAACTAATACTTCAACATTTGGAAAAGTAATTTTTTCAATATCCACATCTAAGTCCATGTTATCCGATAATAAGTCATATTCTTGAGCATGTCTCTCATCCCCTTCATGTTGTGAACTGGTTCTTTTTCTTTTGACCTTCAGTTTATGGGGAATCTCTAGGATCCCTTTAGAAGGGTTCCTATTTTCATCATCCCTTGAATTATTGCTCTATATTTTTCTCGCTTAGGATGTTCCTGGTTGTGGATTTTCCTTTCTCAAGGCACTCCTTCTAGAGACAATTGGTGATTGGGAACTTTTTTCATTCAAGGGTCTAGCTCTTTCTTTATGATGCTCTGTTGTGCTTATGAAATTTTCTATATCTTATGAATTTATGTTAGCTTCTTGATCACTAGGATGGTGACTGTCATTTTCTTCTTCTTTACTAATGGTTGATTTTTAAAATGCAGGACCAAGCCCAAATGAAAGAAAGTGATTATAAAAAGGTGTTTTGGGTCAAAACCCTTGACTTGTTTTGCAAATTTTAGGTCAGAGTTCTCGAAACAAACAACATATTCATCAATTTTGGAAATTCCCCAGAGAAGAATTTCACCAAATTTCAATGGAAGAGGTATGAACTTCTTTTTCCTTTTATCAGACAATATATGGAACTAGAATTTATATTTTTGGGATATTTCAATGAAAAAAAGTTTGTCAGATATATAATAAGGAAGGAATTGTTTTGAATTTATTACGAAACACGAGTAGGGTTTTGGAGCGCTGGAAGGTTGAGCTAATAGGGTTCGGCCGTCCATGGCAAGTCAGGATGGAGGGGAGCCGCCGCCCCCTCCCTCCCCCTCTGCGACCTTTAACAAATTGATCACAGCCTGCTCAAAGAAGGCCACCGCCGGAGATCCATCGAGCTTTGTAAGACGACTTGAGGACATTCCAGTCATCACTCTCCCTCCGGAACAACCAATGAAAGTAGCTATCTCTCTGTCAGAGCGTGGTCTCGTAGGCCAATTCATGGGGCTTTGGCCTTCCACAAGAACAACTGATAACTGGATACAAAGAAACTGGAGGCCGTTAATAAAGAACAATGTGACCTGTTATGCTGTTGGAAAGGGCTTCTACATCTTCGAATTCATTTCCCAGGAGGACCGGGACCTAATATTCAGGAACGGGCCTTACTTTATGGGAGCCCAAGGGCTCTACTTGAATCGTTGGACTCCAAACTTCGATCCAGCTCTGGAAATACCAAAGGACGCTCCGGTATGGGTAAGGCTCCCAAACCTTCCAATCCACTGTTGGAACTCCGCGTCATTGCAAGCAATAGGGAATGGACTCGGCCACTATATCGACAAAGCAGACCCAAAAGATCAATATTCCTGTGCCAGAATCTGTGTTGAAGTTGATCTGGAAGTAGGGCTACCAGAAACCGTGAATCTGAAGGTGGGGGAATGGCAACACCTGCAAAAACTAGACTATGAACAGTTACCTTTTAAATGTAGAGGCTGTCATGACTACGGCCACTTCCAGAGGAACTGTCCAAAAGCCCTGCAGGAGAAAGAAAGGGAGGAAGGATGGCAACAACCCCGGAAAGGAAGAGCGAAATCCAGTGGTCTTCGAAAAGAGCAGGCACCGCCAGCTCAAATCACTCAAGGGATCCAAGGCAACACAAACAGTTTCGAAGAGTTGGGAGTTGAAGGGGAAACAACGCCCTCAATCAACACCGGCCAAGGAGAAGAAGGCAGAGGCACACAAAACAAAGAAGTCGAAGGAACCTCATATGCTTCTGGAGGCAAGGAGAGGGGGGGGACTCAGGGTACTGAGGAAGAAGAAAGCCCACCACAAAGGAACGAAGCTAATCAAGGCACTGAAGAAGGCGATATTTCATCAGGAACTGAAACGGAAGGGACAAGTGAAGCGTGGGACACCCCAAAACGGCCCGACAGAGGAAGAAAAACCAAAAAGGCGGCCAGAGAGAAAGAAACGCACAAAGAAATTCTCAACGGTGCCCAACCAACCCTCGAGCAGGTCTTCGATGGTAGGAAAACAAGGAAGCAGGCAAAGGTCTCCCAAGGAGGCCGCCCCCCTTTGCAAAATAATCAATGAAACTTACATCCTGGAACTGTAGGGGTCTTGGCAGCAAGAAGAAAGAAGACGCTATCAGGGATTTAATCAAAACTTCAAGAACAAACATCCTACTCATCCAGGAAACCAAGATGAGTCAGCAAGACTCATTAATCGTCCTAAAAAATGCATGGAGAAGCAGCAAAGGGGTAGCTGACAATGCCAGGGGCGCTTCAGGAGGGCTCTGCACCATGTGGAACGCCTCCAAATTAGATCTAATCCATTCCGACCCCTGCATGCACTGGATTTGCACTCAACTACTCCACAAGGAATCTGGACAAATTGTAAGTCTCTTCAATATCTATGTTCCTCAGCATATAGATGAAAAAAGAAATTGTTGGCAATCTATTCAAGACTATCTTTCTGAAAATGATCTAGAAAATATAATCTTAGGGGGTGACCTTAACGTAACCCTAGTAACAGAAGAAAAAAGAGGTGGCTCCATTGTGAGGGACCCAGCCCGAGAGTGGGTGGAGGACTTGATATCCACTTGGGATCTGATGGACATAAAACCCTCAAGAGGGCGCTACACCTGGACCAACAAAAGGGTAGGCCCAGGACACATAGCTGCTCGTCTGGAAATATTTTTAGTGCAGAGCTCTTTCCTGACGTTAGGACTCACTATCGCCTTAGATATCCTTCCAAATAGTACCTCTGATCATAAACCAATCACGCTGGAAATCAAGAAAGAGTTAAGCCAAGGGCCTATTCCATTTCTCTTTAACCCTTGTTGGCTACAAGACAAGGACTTCCGAAGCATAGTCTCCAAGGTTTGGACCTCCAAAATCAATGGATCTGCTTTTCATGTTTGGGAAGAAAAACTGAAGCGCCTCAAAATTGATTTAAAATCTTGGGCAAAAAACAAATCTGATCCCACAACCCTTCGCCTAGAAAGCCAAAGACAGCTAGAAATCCACCATCTCGCTTTGGAAAGTAAGGACATCACCCAACAAGACATTATCGTGGAAGAGCAACTTCAAACCCAGTGGCACAAACATTGCAGAGAGGAAGAAAGATTTTGGCGGCAGAAATCTCGCAGCCTCTGGCTGCAAGAAGGTTACAGGAATACAACTTACTTCCATAAACAAGCGGAAGCAAGGAAGCTATTTAAGGCTGTGACTCAAATCCAAGTCCAAAATACTACAATTTATGAACCGGAAGAAATCAGAAACGCAACATTTGAGACCTTCAAACACCTCTATACAGAAAATGAAAGAGCTTGTATAGATCTGCATTCTTACCCTCTTTCAGTAGTCCCAAAACTCATAAAAGATGAGGTCAACCGCAAACTCACGGAGGAAGTCACGCAGCAAGAAATCAAAGAGGCTCTTGACCAAATGCACCCGGACAAAGCCCCTGGTCCGGATGGATTTACAGCAAGGTTTTTTCAGCACTGCTGGGAAATCATAAAATCTGATCTTACTAAAATGATCAAGAAATCACAGGCAAGAAACAAGTTGGGAGGCGGGACTAACTCAGCCTTCTTGGCTCTCATCCCCAAGGAGAAAGGAGCGCTCAATTTCAGCAGATTCAGGCCTATCTCCTTGTGTAATACGAGCTATAAAATTCTCACAAAGGTAATAGCAAACAGGCTGAAGAACATCCTCCCTTCCATAGTGCCGGAGAACCAAGGAGGATTCTTTAAAGGCAGACACATTGCAGACAATATAATCCTCGTCCAAGAAGCTCTTCACTCAAGCCTAGGCAGTAAGGACAAAGGTATGATCATCAAACTCGATCTGGCAAATGCTTTTGACAAAGTTAATCACAATTTCCTTTTTGCTGTAATGAAGAAATTTGGTTTTGATGACACATTTGTGAATTGGATAAGAGCTTGTATTGATTCGCCCTGGATAGCCCCCATGGTAAATGGGAGGGTAACAAATTTTTTCAAGGCATCCAGAGGGCTGCGACAGGGCTGCCCCCTTTCGCCCTTGCTTTATGCCATTCAAGCTTCAGTTTTGAGCTACCAGCTAGAGAATGCCAGAACCAACAGTAGTCTCAAAGGTCTTCAGATAGCCCACGGTGTGAAAGAAATCAATCATGCGCAGTTCGCCGACGATACGTTGCTCTTGGGAGGGGCAAGATGTCTAGTAGAAAAACGATTCAAAGAGGAGCTGGACGCCTATACTGCTGTGTCGGGAAGTGAAATCAGCCATGCAAAAAGTAAAATTTACAGTTGGAACATTACTCCCATTGAGATGAGGGACATTTCCAGAATTTTGAACATAGAAGGACACACTATTTGGGAAACGTTCACTTACTTGGGCGTCCCTATATCCAAGAAAAATCCAAGGACATCCAGCTGGAATCACCTCCTGGATAAACTTAAGAACCGAATCTCCTCTTGGGGCGCTAATTGGCTAACCTTAGCAGGCATAACAGTGCTTATCAAATCTGTCCTAGCAAGTGTGCCCATTTATCAAAACTCTCTCCTCTTAGCTACTGGCACCACAATCGATCAACTGGAAGCTCTACAAAGGCGGTTCTTATGGGAAGGGGGAAAACAGACCAGCAAAAGAGCCCATCTTATAAGTTGGGATAAAGTCTCAAAACCTTTGATGGAGGGAGGTCTAAGTCTTAAAAATGTTAAAGTTCAAAACCTTGCTCTTGGTGCAAAATTGTTATGGCACAT